>JABASI010001853.1:0-22432 GCA_019776505.1 Tomocerus nigrus
GAGACACTTTTCATTAATTTTGAGACAATTTTCATTAGGGATACATTTAAATCATTTTTGGAGAAATTTTAAATAATTTTGAGACACAATTAAATTATTTTGGAGATATGTTTAAATATATCCCATAAATCTATTGTTATGTGTATGCCCTCGATATAGCAAAACAAATTCAATATTATACCAAACGAAAATTACCCTGATTTACCGGATTATCATTATGGCGATGACTAAAAGAAAGGACGAATACCGATAATATTTACACTAGTAATATGTAATAAAGAATGCAATTAAAATAACTGCAACATTGTCAGTAAGCTAAGCGTTGTACAAATTTCTAAGTTGAAGATTTTGGAAGGATTTTCAAAATTTGAGAATATTTTTGACGGCATCTCATAGTACTGTAGGTAGACTGCAGATATTAGGCTTATATTGGTGCATGCTGAAAATATTCTGAATCACCTTAAAGCTTTAAGCAAAATATGTTGGAAGATGGGAAAATAGAGTAGAGACTATAATTAATTGCTGATGGTGCGTAGTTTCCTTCTGTATGAGGATTTGGTAATGGGATATGATGAAAATGGGGGAGATTGATACGATTTTATTAATGGGGATTGGAAAGGAGGTGAAGGATCATATTTAGCATTGTGGTTTGTTTGGATTGCTTAGGTAATGGTAGCCGAGACACATTTGGTGCAATCTCTTACACTTTGGAACAACTGAATTTCCGGCCAGGAGTTAGCAAGACCTTCATTTTGTTCCCGTGCAGCTCCTGCCAGCCTCAACACATGACGGTTAGACTCTCTCTCTCTATCTATCTTCTTAGTTGTAGCATTCCGGCCCTGTCTTGTCCTCATCATCGGCTTACTTACTTCAAATCAGCATCATTAGATATCTCGAGAGTCAGCGAGGAGGATAGGGTGAATATTCCTCCATCCTCCTCCGTTATGATAATAATAGATAAAGCCTTCCTCACATTATTCTCCTACAGAACGCTGCTCGTAGGCCCAACTATAGCAAAAGATATTATTAGTTACGCAATTACCGTACTATACTATGAGAATCTCCGTATTCGCCTAATTAATGATATCAAAATTCCAGATGGATTTCTCCGACATACACCACGCCATGCTGGAACAAGATGCAACTTTACACATTCTGATGAACAACGATTTCTCCTTTGATAATAAAACACTTGCCAAAAAGTTTTTCGGTAATTATACTCTTTTCTCTCTTATTTTCACTGAACACACTCCTCCAAGTAGCTACTTTCTACTTAAATACTTGTCAGATTTTCTCCGACTATCTCTCTAGTCATCATGGCTCCATTCAGGTGCTACAATGCAGGTGTAGGAGTATAATGCATTTTTTTACATGATTGTTCTTTGTGCGTATAAATTGCATTTAATTTATTTATATTTAAAAATGCTAAATAAACAGGAATTTGTTTCACTTTCATTTATTTTCTACATTTTTCAAAAATACGATATTAGCATATTATTTTGATATTTACATTTTTGTTTTCTTCGCTTACACATAAATTATATTTTTGTACAATTCAATCAAATCAAATGTTTCTTCCCAGAATATTTTCGAATTAGACTATGGCTTATATTCATTGTTTTACCCTACAATAATGTTTGTGAAAAAAAGCTTTTTTAGGATATTTTAACGCAGTTCGTCAATTTTTGATAAAACTATTTAATGCCAGCACTATAAAATGCAGATCCATAAAAAGAACCTTCAGTGCAAGTAGCAATGGAGGCCACAGAATTACCGCAAGAATTGATTTCTATGATAACGACAGGTTTTTAGTATAAATTGACTGGTGTAAATATGAATCTTCTCTGTGGGACCTGTTTTATAAATTAATATTTTTCTAGTGAAAAATGGCGTATCGAACAAAATTCCAGTAATTTTAAACATGGATTCATTCCTGCCTATACTATTCTACATACTAATTACTGTAATATATAACAAAAGTTATTTAAAACGATTTGAAGGATAAAGAAACAAAATCCCAGGAAAAGAAAACTGAAAATTGGTGTAATATTGAGAAATTATATAAATATTTCTAGTGTCAACAAACTTTTGCAGTGTGTAAGTAATGATTTAGTAGTAAAGAACCAAATCTTAGCGTTTCTGAAGCCGTATTACTAGTCTTGATGATCTTAGTCCCTATTGGATGGGGAGGGATTTTATTTCTTTCAGTCCGTAGGGACATTCAATGCAGTTTGTGCATAATATTTCTTTTTTATTGCTTTCTTTTCCTAGACAATGACTGGATTTGTCAAAAACTTTTCTCGTAATTCAATGGCAAATGCTTGGATGTGTAGGTGATGTTCTCTATGAACACGTTCATAGTACAGACAGTACAGAGTACAAAGGAACTGCATATCCTTGTGCATTTAGTCAATTTGAATATCTAATGTAGGACCACGCCTTTAAGACATTGACTAAAATACAGAAAGTGCTTGTAAAACTTTTTACAGCGGATAGTACAGTGTTGTTAATATTGTCTGCGTCTTCTTTTCTTATAAAGCGGAAAAGAATTGTCGTTCTCCGAATGCAAAGAATAATATTCCATCATTTCCATCTTAAATGATGGGATGATCTTATGTATCAAGCCCCTCCTATCCTTTCAGTGTTGTTTTCTATCAAAGTACGACCGACTATTAAATGTAATACTTAGAAATATTAATTATTATGATATTATAGTAAAATTGGAATTCTACAAAGAAAAACATCTTTCCGTTTATTGATATTCAACTATTTTATTTTTGGCGATATTAGTGAACGGTCCTTTGGAGTCGTAAAGAAATAGCATAAGGTCCGAGTCGAAATGGAAACTAATAATTGTCGTAATTATGTACGATTATGATTCTTTTCGGTCATGTATTAATATTTTATATGGTGTGACTAATGGTTTGTAGGACTGGACAATAACTTTGCATACACGAAGAGGGATGGAGAAAAGCAGGTTTTACGAGGGGACGTCAACATTCGTCGGCAAGTGAAACTTTCTCGGAGCGTTCTGGGCTATTGCACTCCGCTAGCATTCCAAAGCAATGGTGAGCTCCACTTAGATCTAACTATAGTCGTCGTAAGTAAGTTTCCAAGTGAGTGACGATTGATGAGCGAAATTCGACTGTGACTGAAATAGTCGGTACATACGGCTATTGCCTATTTAAATTCTTGCAGGAGAAAATCGGGGCTGACTCAAAGTGAATGTCATGAAACTATAGAACGAGACAGTTTAATTTAACCTTTGAATGGTTTAAGTGATAGGATTTCAAAGCGGTTTGACTCGCTAAACTTTCAATAGTCGAGTTAAAAGAGCGTACACAATGGCCAGGCCATGAGCAGAACACTTAGCCCCACTCAGAACTTACCTACCATACTTTTGCCATCTTAAGCAACCTAACTGCTATACGCGGACATAACTAACTTACTTAGCTAACTGGAATCCATCTGACTGACACGGATATAATTTTAGTGTGAATGAAGAAACTGCATTACATACTACTAGGGGCATTTATAAATATGTTCTGTTCGTGCAGATCCACTGGTCGTAGGATAAATATCTCTGACTCCCTTAATTGCTCCTCTAAATCCGTGAGCAGGTTTGACATGTATTTTTACTTCCAATCTCATCTCCTCTCTTCCTATATCAATCCAAAGTATTATTAGAAAAGAACGGTTGCTTTAAAGCAATGGATTTTGCATGGGCATCTGAAGAATGCTTCAGAATGGCCGTCACTCTACCAACACTCAACTTTTGCCATTGGCCTCACATTAGATTAAGTGAAAGTCTCATTCAATTTTAGTGCAAGTGACTGAGTCATAATACAGATGGACTCTTATTGCCTCGTATGAGTAGTCAACCACACACCCAGACACTCAGCTCCTGCTTACTAACACCTATTTTGGATTTGTAGGGACATTCTTTGACACAGACTCTAAATATCTAAAGTTAGAGAAGCTCTTAACTCTATTACATACACAATATTAGAAGCTATTACTTTTCCTAAAGCACTACTAAACTACTAAGATGATATATATAGGTGACGATGTACAATTTAGAGCGTGTCCGTTTCTTATGTATGTATGTACGACATTCAAAGCAAAGATGATCTTTTCCTATGTAGGGGAAAAGAATAATATAATCAGAAATATAGTTCGTATTTCGTATACTTAGACAATAGTTTTTAGTATGCTTCAATTTATAGGTAACTTGAAAGAGATCTTTTCCTATGTAGGGGAAAAGAATAATATAATCAGAAATATAGTTCGTATTTCGTATACTTAGACAATAGTTTTTAGTATGCTTCAATTTATAGATAACTTGAAAGGATTGGAACTCAAGGATATTAGGAGACGTAGCATTTAAGAAAGATTTAGATACCTAGTGCATATAATGCACGTATATCTTACATTTCGGTACATATCTACAGAGATACATATAAGTAGGCACCGTTGCATTTCGCTCACTCACTACCATTACTTACTTTACATCACAATACATTACCTTCGACTCTCTTACGTACTTCCCCGAGTGGATTTACTTTGCATTTTCCTTGACAGACTTTCCCTGTCGATATCTTCTTACTCTCCCTCCTAAGTGAATACAATAATCATATCTATTATTACTACAGGCACTGTATTCGCTGGCAAGAAACTTCAGAATAAACGCGAGAATATTGTGAAACTCTTCACGGGCGTCTTCAGTCAAAGAGTCGTGCAAACAGCCAAACCCGCTTCCTGTCACACTTGCTACTGCTCGTCTACAAACGCAAACCAAGGGGTGGGCAAAACCCAGTGCTTCCTTTGTGGATATGCTCGCAACAAAGCCATGCCTCAGGTATGCAACTGAATTCTTGGGAAAAGGATGCTTTTCAAAATGTTTAACATGTTGTATTCCGTATAGTCATCTAAAGTCAGTTTACATTCTTAGTCGAAACCAAAATTAGCGGAAGGAGCTCCTTTTGTTGTTAATAAATTAGTGCCTGGAGAAGATATTATTTTTAATGGAGGGGCACCGAGAAAGATTTTTATTGTTTCAACTGCTACTACCTATACTATTTTAATTTTTTGTCAGTTTTCATTCATAGTAACATCATCTACTAGCAATAATGACAATGGAGCGTATAAACTTAATTGTTGCTTTTATTCCTTCAAACAACCAAAAAGTCGTAAATGATAGTTAACATTTTTTAGCCCACGAATTTCAATCATCCGAAAATTTGCTTGATATGACAATTTATTGTTGATCAACACCATTCAGTAAGATTAACGTTATCTTTACGTAAGATATCAGCTACCCTGTTCTGTGTCTATCCCAACTCAACAAATTGGTTTATTTTACAATAATAGACTAACATGATTTAATTAATTATCTAGGTACTTATGTGTAATATCAGTAACGTACTATAACGTATAATTACTATGCTGCTTTGACTGTTTCAGACTGATGATGACTCGGAAGATATCGAGGAAGAAACAGGTACAGAGGTTCATGATGTAGAAGATGAAGTAGAATATGATGACGCAGAAAAAGAAGAGGAAGAAGATGATGAACGACGATGAAAATTAGAGCATTACTATAAGGGATTTTTGAAATCTTAGAAATTAAGTTTACAGAATAAAATTATAAAAAAATTAACAAATTGACAATTAACTACGTATAAAACTTGAACTAGTGGTAGAAATATATTTAGTTGATAGATTTATTAAGTCACATACTATATTATATATATTGGTAGGTACCTATATATATATCTAGGTGTATGTGTTAATTGGTTATGTAATGTTCAGTCACTTAATTTCTTTCAATTTCAAAGGAATTTGATAAAGTTTGAAAATTTAAATATTTGTTTTCTTGATTGTTTTGAATGACAAGGATTAAACTATTTGTATTTAATTAACATAGCAATTTTAAATCTTTAAGTGCATGTTTATTCTAATTGTATTACTTTGTGCCATCATTTGGTTTAGCAGCTGGTAACAATAGTTTGTATACAACATTAATTTAGTGTCTATAATAATTAGGTTTTTATTCATATAAGTTTATTATACAGCTGTTAAGTCCTATAACGTAGTTCTAGTAAGTATTACTCTTCCCCCTCAAATAAAGATCAAAGGGTACAGATTTGCATTACTATACGGAGGTAACCGAGGGAAATCAACGAAACAATTAATTTTTAAACATAGTCTTTATAAATTAACATGTAGTATACCTAGTTATGCAAAATAGATGACATTTATGTATTTAGTAAATACTGACTGTATACTGTATTAAATTATTAGACTTTTGGTCTCTATCATATTTTCGCTTAGAAATTAAATATTTGTGAAATGAAATGAATGGAGAACAATAAAATATTGGATACGGTATATATAACATTTTCTACTGTATCATTAACGTAAAAATAAAAATATTTGTCATGGATATAGAAACAAATTTTACCTCAAAGTCTAATAATAAAACACATCTAACAAACCGAATGTGATTCGTAGTTATTATGATAATCAAATTCTTTTATAGCAATGGGAATAAAAGTCTATTGTATTGTACTATACACTCAACAATGCTATCTGATTGTGCGGTGGAGTGCGAAGTGTCGGCATTGTATTATAACCGTAGTTATTTTTGCAAATACAATGTCGTACAATACTACAATACAATAATAGAATCTTTTTTCCGAAAAATTGTTCCCGAAAAAGTACTTTGGGGACAATAATCCACATTACTGTGGGCATGTCTATTAGAGTAGTTTTATCACAATTATTACAAGGTCGTCAGTTAGACTCGGACATGAAATTTTTGTTATGGGCGTCCCGGTTCGAAATGCGGGCGCCCTAGTGCCGGATCTGCTCCGTGTCAGGGATCAGGAATTTATGACTACGGGACAGACAGATTGAAAATTATGGTAAGAAAACCTGGACATCTGTGCGGGGGATGGGGAGGTTGCCCTGAAAATATTTTCCCTGGACCCTACTCCGTGCCTCCAAAAAAATTAGCAAAAATCATGAAAATTTTAAACCACGACTAAAAACGTCGTCAGGGTTTTTACTTTTTTCGACCGATAAAAAGGGCGTCAAACCACGAAACCGCCGACCGCAAAGAAAATGACATGTCCGCGTTAGATCTATTCAGTCAACGAGTACGCTACGATTGCGCGATTCTCATACGTAGTGGAAAGATCAACAAAGTTGCAAACGAACGCTTCTAAATTTGAATACTTTTTGATATAACATATTCTCCCAAAATCTAGGATTTCCTTTGCCATAATCCCCAGTTTACGACGATCAGACGTCTTCAGTTCAAGTTCTGCGTATCTGTGGAAAACCAAAAACATTATAATTAACATGACAGCTAAAAAACGTTTTGAAGAGTTTGTTATTTCAATGTTGACGACAGTTACTATTCCATAATAAGTATTAAACAGTTTCAGTGATTTACTTACACAGGATTGTTAATAACTTCATTTTGATCATCTTCGTTATCTACAAATCTGGAATTTCCCGTTCCACAAACTGCCCACGTAGCGATTCCAGTCAAAGCTTTAAAATCATGTTCAGCAAAGGACCATTCCTTGAAAATAAAAAGAATTGGTTTAGTATTAGCGATATATACCACTACTGCGATTTAAAACACATTTTATATAATATGTGACACATTAATCTGCATCGTCAGTATAGTTTCATTTATCTTTCTTAAAATGTTATATGTAATTACTATTAGGGATTGTTTTCCAACGTAATGTTCCCAGTCGCAACTATGATGGCAACATGTAGCGAACGCTAGGCCACTGACTTTGGAAACGAGAAGATTCGTTTCCAGAAGACATTTCAAAGCCACGTCTGAGAAATATCGGAATATTTTTTATTAATACAGTACTTATATTAAACCATGATCAATATATATTTAGATTGCAGTTTCATATTTTAATAATACACACCTGTAGCACCACCGCACAAGTGTTTACTCACTCCCACGCTATGCTTGCTAGTTTGAATAGAAGGCATAACATCCAGCTTAAAATTCGTTATGTCGATTCGAACACGTTCTACTTCCACGTCTGTGTCCTGTATCACGCCAACATTTACAATTTTAAAAATTGAGGAAAAATTATTCGGGTAACATGATGATGAGATTTAATAGAATTGAAATTAAATACCTTTAATTTATTTTCTTTCTTGTGGCGATGACTTTTCTTATCAACCAGAATAAACTTGGAAGTATTTACCTCCTGACTAGCTTTCGTCGTTACTTGTGCCAACCAGTACGTCAGCGCACCTATACAACCCAAAATTATAACCATGGGGTTGTTTTCATTTCAAAAGTTGATTGCTTGAATTGAAAAGTCATAAAAATGCTCATTTTCTTTTTAAAGATTTCATTACCTTTACCGGACCCAAACTCAATGAAGCAAGTCGAATCTTTTAGCAGTCCTACATCTTCCATTAGCTTTATCAGAGACGAATTCTGACTAATATGCTTCAGGGCCTCATCGCCAATATCTGTTCGAAGCATCTCAGTACCCAGTTCTGGATGTATACCATAGCGGTCCTCAACCTTTGGTACAATCTCTGTAGTAAATTAAATTATATTCAAGCATTTCAATCACAATATCGATAATTCAAGAATTCAAGTTTAACAATAATTATTTGGTGCGCAGTAAAGTAAAAGTCTGTAAGTTAGAGAAACAATCGCGAACAATATTTGTTGCTACAAACCAAATATTTGTAATTAATAAATTAGTTATCTAATTACAAGGCAAATTATATTCAAATATAATTTGATTGATTCAATCAAGTCAATTATAAATAATACGAAAGAGAATTGCATAGAAATAAATGATTTCTAAACGTATTCGACCATCGACGACGTAATAACCATGCAAATAATCCACATTGCTCCAAATCATTTCCATTAATCCTAATTACATTAAAATTTTAGGCAGTTAACCATCGCCGATCATTTTGACTGAATTTGCTATTCCATATACCACTGACCTAGAGTAGTGTATTTTGGTTTTAAGTCCAAGAGTTTACGATGTTCATTATTTGCAGCTTTTTGCTAGTTTGATACACAATCTTAAGATTTATATGCACGATCCCCCGTTACATGTGCATTGTGAATTTTTTTAAAGTATTTTTAAACTTACCTTTATGTACAGTCCGAACAATGTTAATTAATCTTTTCAATTCCTCTGGAGTCAGCTCACGCAAGCCTTTCGGTTTTTTGGATACGAGACCACCACTATTTAGACCTTCAGAAAAATAGAACTCCGGAGCTGCAGGGCGGAAGTTGCACTTCTTCATATGATCATCAAGGAGGCGTTCATAACACGTACTAGAAATATTCAAAAATATATTTCAGACACAATGCGAGAAATTATTTGCATGGTTTAGGTGACTATATAGTACTTAGATGTTTGAAAACTTGTATGTGTCCATATCATTATCATTACATTATTTTGTCATATATTGATCATTGAGGATTAATGCAAAACTAAAACCATGAATAAATAACAGTAAACGATCCAATAATTTTTCATCTGCAATTATATTTTATGTGCATTATCAATAAATGCATTATTAAACAAAGAAGGGAGAAATATTGATTTAAAATAAAAAAACAACAATTTTGTCGACAACTCAACCATGCATGCCCCAATTATCTAAATATCCAAAAATAAAAATAAAAATTACTGTTTAGGATCGTAGGGACACGGTACCCGACGGAACTCAGGTAGCTGATTTTTAGAGTCATAATTAGCATGCTCTCCACAATAGTCGTCGTGGCGAAGAGCCCATATTTTGCAGCGTCGCTTTTTCCTCTCCACGTAAAATTGGCATTGACGAGGTTGAACTTCATCTGACCTTGGCAATTTTTGCTCCTTTTTTGGTTTCACTAAATCAGCTTTATCTTCCACACCAGTTGAGTCACACGTTGATGAAAGTTTTGTTTCGTCATTATAATTTTCAAACTTGTGACAAACATCGCCATTCTTTTCACTGACATTTATAGGATTGGTTTCCATGGCTTATTTTAATAAACGTGCAACTGTAAACATTAATATTGTCAATTCATTCGTACACAATCAGTGAGAACTCTTTTTTTTAAATCTACCGAAGTAGTAGCAGTAGTCAAGTCGTTGAAAAGGAGATGGGATTTACTTACAGAAGGTTTCTTTTCAATTTAGTAATTAATGTCAAAACTTTAGATATTTCTGCGACTAAAAAATTATTCTTCGTAGATAATTAAATATTTTACTGACAAAACATGTATCGAATAATATTAAAATTCTCCTCCCCATTAAGCAAAAACAGTGCCAACATTAACGCGAAAAAATCTATGATCTTATGGAAAACGACTATGGCCAAATCAACTAATGGAAGGCATATGGATACCAGTGTGATAATTATTAAGTACAGCAGTTCGCAGGTGATCAAAAGAAAAGTAATAAGACCCATGATAATACTTTAAGCGTCTAAAATTTTTCTGACACAAGATTAACTGTGTCGTTGGCCTACTAGTCTGATATCAGTGAAGTTTGAGAGTACACTTGTTTGCACCAAGCGCCACCAATGTGAATACCTAATGTTGGTAATTGTGAAATACATCCTATTTACATATTAACATTTATTTTCATCACACAGGAAAGGCCACCAAACCCCTAGTGGACGACCTATCTGCCATTTGTACTCTTTTAGTAAAAACTTTATTTGGAGGGGATTATTGAAGATTTCCTAGTTGTAATTCTCATTTATCACTACATCGCACAAAAATTATAAATCAATTTCTTCAATATAAATTCTCCTGGGACTCCTACGTTAATTAACGAGAACAAGGTATACATTTTGATTAATTTCGGTTTAATGGTACATTTTTCAAAGGCTCGTGACAGCTTTCTGTCATGTATTGTATACAGGAGCAGTATACTACAATAAATGCATTAACTGCCAAACAGTTAAATACGCGATTATTATAATATAATAGAGCTCAGTTTAAAAAAAAGAAAATGAAAGGATCAATCAACTTTCATCATTATAATATTTGAAGTCTTCTGGATGGAATTTAAGAACCGCGTTCAAGGATTGCTTGGTAACCGTTCCGACTATTATAATTCCTCTTATCTTTTTTTCTACAAATCGTATATTTTCCTCCTACAGTTTTGGACGTAGTGAGTCAGAAGTACCTTTCTGCAAAGCTGGAATATAGCTGTTTAGCGAAATGTAGCCTTTTTCTAGTTTTCCTTTTTGATTCGGAGATATAATGAACTGAAGTAGACAGGCTGAGAAAAACAGTTAATTTTCTACTTCAGTTTGTTATATCTCCGAATCAAAAAGGAAAATTAGAAAAAAGCTACATTACTCTAAGCACCTACATTTCAGCTTTCCAGGAAGGCACTACTTGACTCGCTAGGTCCAAAACTCTAGGAGGAGATACCATTTGAAAAAAAAAGTAAATTTTTTTCGTAATCCATATCATGTTGTGATAATTATGGGGAATATAATAGTCATATTTGCAACTTTAAATAATATCCATGGAGATTGTCCTTGCTACATAGGTATTGGCTTTCCTCATTTATATCTATAAATTCCAACCTTTAAACATTTAGGCAAGCAAGCGGTGTGAATGCTCGCCTCTGAAGGAATGAATAACAAAATTTTAGTTTTGCTTAGCCGAGTTGGCACTGTGACTTTTTTTACTTGTTTCCTCAAACAGCTAACTATACCTACCGGGTATTTTTACTCGACCCTTTTTGAGCTTGAGTGTTAGCATAAACTTCGAGAACAAGATGCTCAAAGCAACAGTTTCTACTTGAACTCCTCGGCCAAGGAGTGAAATGACCAACTCGTGGCATCCCAAAAAATTAGGCTCCAAAATGTCTCCAATACCCCAACAAGTATTTTCAAAATGATAGCTTTAATAATAAATGCTGCTAATAGCTGTACATAAATTAATTAATAGGTTACATTCCGCATTTTAAACAACATAAATCGGATACCACAGATGAAACCATTTTTCTCTGTTAGCTTTCACTAATTCATTGTATTGATCGTTTAATAATTACATCAGTTATAAGTACTCATATTATAGTTGATGTTAGAAGCAATTAAATTAAGTTATAAGTTAGAAGCAATTATGTTAAGTGTATGAACGAACCATAGCCGCTACCTTTTGAAAGCCAGTTAAAGAGCCAAAGTGTAAACTTTTAATTTTACTGTGTTTATGTTTGGGGATAGGTTCAATTTCAAGGTGGTAGATAGCAAAAGCATTACAGTAGTTGTTAGAGGAATCGCACGTTTGATGAAAAATGCAAATATATCCAACTTTTAAACTGCTTGAATTAAAAAAAAATCAATACGTTATCTATATTTATTCATCTCATATTTCTCGGTATTTCCAGGTGTCAGGTGTTAAGAACGGAATTAGGTCTATTGATATAAGTT
Source organism: Tomocerus nigrus (assembly GCA_019776505.1). Classification (NCBI taxonomy): domain Eukaryota; kingdom Metazoa; phylum Arthropoda; class Collembola; order Entomobryomorpha; family Tomoceridae; genus Tomocerus; species Tomocerus nigrus. The sequence goes on from JABASI010001853.1 coordinate 12,463, forward strand.
GTAAGTATAAGGCAAGAGTAGAAAACTTTATTGACAGATCATACTGGGGAAAAGTAACGAAAAGAAGGTTTTTTAAAATTAAAACTAACGCTTCTACAGATCCCAGATAAAAGACATACATGCTAACTAAGTAGAAGAAAGTAGCCAGCAACTACGTATGCAAGAGGAAAAATAAAATTGAAACAGCACAATAATAAATAAATAGCAAGGCACGGTTTATTCATCAAAAGTATATACGAAATGAAACACTTACCAAATTTTAATATCCAATTCGTTACAATTTTATTAATTTTCAATTGAATGGGTAGACAGATGGATTTTTGCCTTTAGTCTGTTGATACATATAGTTGTTGATAGTAAATATATTATATTATAAAACGTTACATTGCAACCCGAAAACATCAAAATACGCGTACTATTAATAATATTTTTTGATAGTAATAAATCAGACTTACTTTCAAGTTAACTGATGCGAAGGCAATGCGGGCAATTGACAATTACTGATCAATATTGGAACTTTGAACTTAGAGAATAATTATAACGTCAGCCTACCGCATGAATATTTTGTTTTAACTGACAGCGCTGAAATGTATGGTTGTATTTCCCGCCTCAACAGTTAAATTTCAGTCGTAGTAACAGTGGATCATTATTTTTGCAATGCAATTGGGGCTAAGAAAGAACGCCCGAAATGAGATTGGAAGGGATTTACGGGTCAAGTTTCGTACACTACCACTACTAATATTCAGGACACGAGTTAGAAATATTAGTGTTGTTGTCTCAATTTCCATGGTCAGGGACTAAAAAAGCTTGAATAATACCAAACGAATCAAATAATTCTATATGAAAACTCCAGATTATCCCATGGAACTTACACAACTTAATCCGATTCCATTTCCATTACGTGTTCCCATTTCTCATGCATTTTTCTCTTGTTGCCCATGTTTCGAGAAGAAGCACACAGATATTTTTTCATGAAACATTTTATATAACCTCCATGTTATTTCTTCCGATGAACCTTTTGGGAAAATGAGGAGGCACTTTAATTATTTTCCTATTTTCAAGATAAAATGGTTTGAAATTAAAATAAGTAGTTTATAACTTTTCATTGGATATTATACAAAAATTAGAATAGAGATGAGCACTGTCCTCTAGGCATCCCATGATATGACTCACTCTGTGTATATTCCTGTAATATGGTTTCTTGTAATGTAACAAAGAATGAAGTGAACAACCTATTACACTGAAACTGTATGACTCCGCTATCTTATCATGGTATGAGAGTATGAGGGAATATGGGGAGTTCTGGGAAGGCAGGCCGTCGTGCCGTAGTCTGTAGTAGTCGCCACAAAATCAGCTGTCTTGATTTTGTTGTTTGTTTTGTCATTTGCACTTGTATGTAAATGGCAGTGCCATAACAAACAAACGGAGATAAAGGATTCAATACATCGTAATAATTGACAATTAATACTGTCAATTTGGGACAGGACAGGATTTCGTCGTCAACATTTCAATAGATCTTTACGAATATTCCAAAAATTGGCAGATCACAACTGGCAACTTGTGCGATAGTTCCAATTGCGATTTTATTGTCAGACAGACAACGGACGTGAACAAGTGTAAAATTAAGGAATGTCTTGGACTGTTTCTTACTTTACAAAATTCAATTTCCAACAGTCCAACTAACTGCAACCGTCAACCGTCTGCTTTTCAGTTGCCAGTTGTGCTTAATTCCTTTGTAAGTTCCTGCCACTGTCGATAGTAAGTTCGAAACGTCAAAATTCGTTGATAGAATGTTCATCAAACGAACATAATGTATTCTGTATATTCATAAAAACAAATAATGAATGATATCAATAATAGTTTAATTTGCTGATTACTTCGTTTCCTTGTCCATACTATCAATAATACGCCTACATTTATACTTTACCATTAATAGAAAACATTTAAATTACAGATGAAAGCTTTTAAAAGAAAACGATACCCAAGAAGACGATAAATCATAAATATCAATACAAATAAATCCTGTTCGAAAATCTTTGATTTTTCTTGAAATCTTATAAAATCAGCAGTGAGCATTTGGTCATTGGTGATTTCGGCCATCGGAAATCTATTGTAAAGTGTAGGAACAGAAGTAATCATAATCATAATTCCATTTAATCAAATGGGTCGTCATTCAATATCGCCAGTTGAAGCCATGAGGAAATATTTTCAATTGACGTTGAAACAACAACTAGATCAAGATTTTCAATTCTAGTCAAAGCCATCAACTTACGGTTAGTTTATTTTCCATTTATTCTGCACTGGCAATTCGAATTAGCAATTCCTTTTAGAAAGACGAATTAATTAATTGTGGATGGAACTTTATTTCTCTTGTTTTATATTGTTTTAATTTATATTTAAATTATGTTGTAGATTTCAAAGTCTCTGCCCTTGGCCTAGTGACCAATTCCAAGAGCTATGCTCTTGGAATTGGTCACTAGTGTGTACATTACAATTTTTTCTTTAATTCCAAATCATTTATTTCTAAATGAACGGTGAGCTCTCCGTCGAATTATTTCTCATGCTGATAGGCAAATATAATTTTGCAAAAACGATAAACTGACACAGAGCATGTGACTTCTAAAATTAAAGCAGTTACATTACCCGGATGATAACAGTACATTTTTCTTAGGTTATTGTCAACAAATTGTTATTAAAAATTGATTTTTTAGAACTATTAGTACGTGAGTGGACTTTCTGGCTGAATTCATTGATGAATCAGGTTAAAATCAGGAAATAATAAAAACCTAGTGATTCCGAAGACATTTTTAATGGGGGCAATTTTATTTTAGAAGCACTGACACAAATAACATTGAAGACGATATTGTAACTTTAATTTCGTCTTGCAAGAACAGAAAAGCTCTGAGTTTCTGTAATAAGGCTATCACTGAGCCTAATACATCCGTGGATTAATAAAATCGGTCAAGATTGGAAGGGATTTACGGGTCAAGTTTCGTACACTACCACTACTAATATTCAGGACACGAGTTAGAAATATTAGTGTTGTTGTCTCAATTTCCATGGTCAGGGAATAATTGCACTGCATCGAAACAGAAGGCTTCATTTAATATGAACTGTTGAGGCTATGTTAATAAAATTAGAGCATTCTTGGTCCTACAGCGCAAAATATTTTCAGATATTTGCTTGCCATTAGAAAAAGTGTTTAGCGGTTAAATGATGTTTCTATTTCTTACTTTCTATTACACCTAAAATCTCAAACAAAACATAGGGCATAATAATACAATTGATTGGAAATTAATAGTTATTCAGAAAATTCAGATACCAAGTAGGATTGTAAGATTCGATTGTAGATTTGTAGAGTGGCTGATCGCTAACTATTTAACTATTTGACATTGAGACTTTTCAATGACACAATTCCAATTCACCTATAAATCTAGTTTTGTAGTAAATATTACATAAATTGCATGACGTTTGTTTTCCATGGTATCTTAGGGTACTTTCCAATTCATGGTCTCTAAAATGGATTCAATTTTTCAGCAATAAATTTTTTGTGAGTTAAAAATGTTCTACAAAATATTAGCGGCAAATGTAGTTAGGTATTTATGTTGGAATTTGTGGCAGGTTGTAAGTAAGAGTAGGAGAAATGAGTTATTTGAAGGATCCTTATGAGATCTAAACTTCCGCGTTATGGAATGCAATTTCTGAAGCTTTGAATATATATTTTGTTTACAATTTCTAGAATAAATTTAAAGATATGAAGCCTGTTTATAACGGACAGGTAAAATTATTATAACAATAAATTTTCTTGTATGGTTATATTATAAGCATAATTTCTAATTATTTCGTTATCCCTTGTATAAAATACAGGAAAATTCCGTTTGTTTGGAAGAAGAAGCTTTAATAAATCAAAAGTTGCCGAAAGAATTACTTTTACGAATTTTTTCGTTTTTGGATGTTGTCGCTCTTTGCCGATGTGCCCAAGTCTCAAAGTCATGGAATTTACTTGCCCTTGACGGAAGCAACTGGCAAAAGATTGATTTATTCAATTTCCAGACTGATATAGAGGTACTTAATCTTATTATTATAGTAGAATAAGTATCTACATTTAACCAACATGTACTGCTGACTACACTTAATTTATTTATGGTTTATGTTGGATATTGACGATGCTCACTTATATTTTTTTGCTAATTTAGGGTCCTGTGGTGGAAAACATCTCCAGGAGATCAGGTGGATTTCTGAAGCAATTGAGTTTACGAGGTTGTCAGTCTGTGGCAGACAGTGCCATGAAAACATTTGCACAACAATGCCACAACATTGAAGTTCTGAACCTCGAAGAGTGCAAACAAATTACTGATGTGTAAGCGTTTCTCTACTGGAAATCATCTCTTTAGTTAAATAGCCACGTTGTGTAAACTCATTTGACCGTTGTATGATTAGAACTTGCATAAGTTTGAGTCGAAATGGACGTAAGCTGCAGCGACTGGATTTAGCATCTTGCTCAAATATTTCCGACGAATCGTTGAAGGCAGTTGCTGAAGGATGTCCCAATTTAATTCATATCGATATTTCATGGTGTGACAATATCACCGAAAGAGGTACGTTGCTTTACTTATCAATTGTACGCATAGACAAGAAAGAGATTTGTATAAAACTTTAAAATGGTAGGAATCAGTTTGCTGGCCCGTGGATGTCCGAAACTCAGAAATTTTATTGCCAAAGGCCGACTATTCATTGATAACGACTCTGTGATCCATTTGGCCACTAATTGCCCTCTCCTTGAAGTTCTTAACTTTAATGGAGCAGCTGTAAAATTTTTATTTACAATAGGCATTGACGATTCCAAATTTATTTATGTCAGAATATTTTTTGAAAGCTAATTATTCTGCTCTTAGGCCTTAACCGATGAAGCGGTTCAGAGAATGGCTCAGTGTTGTCCAAATATACATTATTTATGTTTATCTGGCTGTCCCAATCTCACGGACGCATCTTTAATGGCTTTGTCTCAGTACTGCCACAAACTCAGTACTTTTGAAGCGGCGGGATGTTCTCAGTTCACCGATGGAGGATTCCAAGCCTTGGCCAGGGTATTACTATTTTAATACCCGTTAATCTCACAGTTGTAATAGAGCTTAAATTTTTTACTCGTGTCTTTGTTTAAATTTTAGAATTGCCATTATCTTGAAAAGATGGATCTGGAAGACTGTGTTCTGATAACAGATAACACTTTAACGTATCTGGCAACTGGATGTCCTCGTCTAGAACAGCTTGTAATATTTCAACGTCTTTATGACATATTATTAGCGCTAAAAATTCTGCACAGGTCGTTGATGCTATTGTTAAATGAATGTTTAGACCCTGTCACATTGCGAATTGATAACAGACGATGGGATCAGGCAGTTAGGAATGGCACCGTGTTCAGCTGAACACCTCACTATTCTGGAACTGGATAATTGTCCACTAATAACTGATGCATCATTGGAGCATCTTGTATCATGTCATAATCTTCAGCGCATTGAGCTTTATGACTGTCAACTTATAACTCGAGCTGGGATCCGTAGACTTCGGGTAAACAAAACAATCAGAAACATTTAGTTGCTTTGTAGCACAGATAATATTAGTACAAATTACCAGTAATGCTAATGATTTATATTTGTCATTTTTAGAATCATCTACCAAATATTCGCGTCCACGCTTATTTCGCTCCAATGACACCTCCCCCTCCGGTGGGTGGATCACGGCAGCGTTATTGTCGGTGTTGTGTTATCTTATGAGGTCGGCTGCCGTACTGCTGTTTTTGAAAATCTTTCGCGACCTGCAATTCTTTCTCTCTGTGGTTTCCATTTTTTGTTACTTTGTCCAGTAAAGAGAGGTTCGCGACTGTTAGTATGAGTCATGAAGAAAAGTCGGCTCCGTTGTCAAAGCTTCTTTTCTTTAAAACAATGATCAGTTGGATAACTGTGGAGTTCCATAGTATCTTTGGATTCTTTAGAATTCCATCCAAGAAATTTGTGGGGGTCCTATAATTTGAAATCTATGAATGTATTCTCTGGAACCCTTTAGTATTAGTACACGTATATTCTAAAGTCATTAGTAGGCTAAAATACAGTAAAACCAATGGAGATGCGCTTCTGCTGAAAGTTTAAGTATCCATTCACTTCCACTAACCTAGTCGTTTTAGAAAAAAATCTTTAATTATGGATGGTAAAATATTTTTAGCCGCCTGTATCTTTTGAAGGATAAAATATAATAATTGCGTATTTTTTCAAAACTTTTATTTTCCTTGAGCCAATACTTTCTGTTACGATGTTATACTCTATGGGCCACCCCCGATTTTTCGAATTGGATCTTTACAAAGATTTTGACTCTGTATAATTTTGCTTTGGGAGAGGTCTAGGATTTTGTGTTTATATGTAAAATTCATAATGGTAAATATTTATCGGGGAAAAATTTAGAATATTATCGTTGATAAAATCTCGTTTGAATTGGTTTCAACGACTTACCTATGTTCGAAAGAATATGCATGTGTTGGAGATATAATATGTGGTAAGGTGACCATGACGTATTCATTAAAACTTTAATTCAAAGATGTTATCTCCCTGGCATACCGTTGAATCATTGAATCTCCTACTGGAAGCAACACTGGTCATCCTCTATTCATCAAAGATTTTCTCATGTGTATTTTTGAAATGAAATTTGAAGTTAGGCCCTTGATTTCGAAAAATGACTTCATAGATTCTCATTTTTAGTTAAAATATATGATTAAGGAAACCAACGAAACCAGTATGTGGTAAGAGCATACAGAATATAAATGTAGGGAGTTAATATGCATTGACATTTTCATAGTAGAGGGACACATTTGAAATAGACAGAGAGGTATTTGGCCTTAAGTTTAACAGCAAGAACCAAATTACACTAGACAATTATACGTTGGCTGTTATAATACAAAAGTTAATAAAGAGTTAAGGTCAAAACTAATTAATGAATGGAGGCTATATAAAACATTGTACGGAATTTGTATTTCTATCAATGAAGTCTGCTTGAAATGGCTTTTGAAATTTTTACGTTGGAAGGCAAATGTTTTTTACTTATTTCTTCTATGTGTACGTGTTAATTAGCTACCAAATTATCGGAGTCTACACTTACTACAGCCACAAAGCGTTTTATTCTGATGCTTAATATGTCAGAAGGTTTATGAATGTCAAATAATATTTAATGATGAATGGGAATCGAAATAATATGTGCATCAAATAAGCAAACTTTACCCTTGAATTTAATTATAATCCATGCTACTGCAGCACAAAGAAATCATTCAAATTTCACACACATTTGTACGGCAAATTACGCAACTCTGAATCTGTATTTCTGAAATATTTGAAGATGAACAAGTCCGAAGAGAATACAATTACTTTAGGATTTTTAATATAAAGTAACTTTAAAATGTGCACTACTGTTTTTTGACAAAGCTTTTAATCTTTCTTAAATCTACTGTTGTATAAGTATTGTATGTAGCAGGATTATTGTATTATAAGTACTGTATAGTTAAATCTGGTAAATATCTGCTCTGTCATCGCTCTATGTGCTACTATTGAAGTGATGGTGGATAGTAAATAAATTTTAGGCTGTCTTTGTAGAAGATGTTCAAGTAACAATCAACCACGATTACAAATAATGAAACTGTAGTGTTTATTGACCTCACGGCCCCAGTTCAGCAGTATAGTAGTTAAAAAAAGAAGAATAGCATGAAGAATATACTGACTGATCACTAAATATCGGCAATCGTGAGACCAGACAAATAATATTAGAGTATTTAGTAAACGAAATAGGGCGTGGAAGTAGTTGTGCGCATTATTACATGCATCAATGTTCCGATGTCATGTTGATAACAATTCGGTTATTGTTATCGATGCATTCTGCTAAAAAAATACGGTATCGATAGAAAAGAGACTTTTTATATGCGAGTGAATGTGTACTTGTTTAAGAAATGGAAGTTGTACAATGTTGTTTGAAGTATTTCATAATGTTCGCAAAAGTTCTAGGAAACAGCTTTAATATTTGCTACTTAAATGCAGCATGAACAATTAGGGTTGTTAGTCGCGCTATCGAATGCTATTTAGTTCATTGTTACTGTTTTGGAAATAAAGAAAGTGCTAAATTACTGTGTAAGCGTTATAACATAGTGTTAATGTGCGAGTTTTGTAGTTGACCATTTATTGTTGGATGGAACCTACCTTAGCGAAGACAACCTTTAGTGTGTAATAATTAGAGCAAAGGATACGCAATCATTTTTTCCACCTGTAAAAACTGACCGTATTCACATTGCGCTTAGCTGTTGGATGTCTTTAATGATTCATGTTTCTATATTTAGTTTAAGAATATAGCTAACAAATGAAGATGCTAAAATGTTGAGTGGAAGGATTTTTGTCGTTTTTGTATAAAGGCACAAGAAAGTGCATTAGTAGGCAGACTGTTTACCTCTTATCAAAATCATGAATAAGTAATAATATTATAAGATACGTCTAACAACAAGCTCTGTTACCCAACTCCTGATAATAATTGAAGTTGAAATGTTATTGTTATTTACGTAAACTTATTCATCTTATTGTAACATAAAATCGCTCCAAAATAAATATTTGGCAGAGGAATAACGTACACAAAAGGTTTTACTATAAAATATAATTTATTTCACATTTCGTACACATCAACTGTGTAAACGCTGCGCTTTGCAAAACATTGCTCATAAATAAGGGTGACTTCCAAATTCGACTACAAATTATTCGTTTAGGTACTCACATTTTGACTGAATGCGCAACTTAAATTTTCGTGTAAACTAGATTTCTATTCTAATTCAATATATGTATAACTACGTGCGATAAAATTGACATAATATATACAACCATTAAATACACTGATACACATTTCGTCTTATTAAAAGTTATTTCCAAGAATTTTCTTTTAAGAAATTCCCATTAACACACCCACAGACATTTTTAACTTATATAAACACTAAATAATCAGTGACAAAATGGTAATCATTTAATGTAATATTAGATACTGAATTATCTTATGCTAAGACAGGAAATATACTTTAGTAGAAACAAGATACCTAGTTCACATTTTACATAGTAGGCATAGTATGCTGTTGTAGTTATAGTGCTTTGTCACAAAAAGAAACCAGCTACTTAGAATTTCCTTCTTTTCCTGTCACAACCATCCCTTGAATAACTTTTACTTGTGCCATGCAATATTAAATTGTAAGTAGAAAAGTATAAGTATGGCTGGGTAGAAGTGCATGATGCATACCTAATTATTAATTATACCATAAATAAAATAAAATTACATTGGCGACAACAGTTGAAAACAATACTCCACTAAGTCCACTGTCTAATTGGCTATCACTGGAACATTGAATATTTTCTTTAATAACAATAATTAAATACTTGTTCTACACTCTTGACGCTCACACAATGAGCATTCAAAACTTTAAATATTATGTCTTCCTACGAAATATGAATTGATAACTGGATAAATAAATAATGGGATTGAAAAATGCAATAAAAGTACCCGTCCATCACCTACCTACTCCAGAAGATAATTTTTAGCGTCATTTTATTTACTTAGTAATTCCAACATCACAAATGAGTTTTCTGTTAAACACATGACCGTTAGATACGCCAAGTACATCTATAGTGGCCAGTGTTAAGAATGGAGACTCATCTAACCATTTTCAAATTTCAAAATAGCGGATTGACAAATTTAAAAAAACGTGACTCGTAGACATGGAGACTGTATTAAACACACACTATATTATAGTGTACAAAGTACCTTTCACAAAACAATCTTATGGATCATTATGTATTGTTAATTTGTTAATTACATTGGTACTTAAAATTTCCTATACCATATCAATTGCTTTATTAATTTAATAGGGATGTCGAAATATCTCAAACTTAATACCAAATACCAACTA
>JABASI010001854.1:0-22426 GCA_019776505.1 Tomocerus nigrus
ACCTTTTTTTAATATTTTTCTACTGATGTACGTGTGAACTGATTTTCTTATGCATGACAAACTCGACCGGGTAATACATATTATAATATTCACATTTCGTGTGTAGAAGAAACATTGCATGTATATAATAGCTAGTAAACTATTAATAAATGGACTGCATGACTGAACTACTTCAAATGGATTTATAGTGATAAGTGCTAATTCAGCGTATAATATAACATGTCATATCGTTATCATTACACCGTTATTTATGTTGCACATTGCATGCACACCTCCAAACCAAATTACCTAAATATATAAATGTTTCCCAATGATTTTCCCTGTGATGAGAAACTTCATGAAACTTGGTTAGAACGTTAGAAGTTCTCACAGGCAGAAGTGCAAACCTTGTTTTGTACAGTTTTTGTATGAATTGACAGAAATATTGTAAGAAATAGGATCTGGAAATGATGGTTCTAAGTTTATTAACTTAACTGAGTCAACAAAATAAGTAGTATTGTGAAAATATTTATTTTAAAACGACCAAGTCACCATGAAAGACGATAGTTTACGGAAAATATATTTATTTCCAACTGGAAACTCCAGTATCACCAGGAAATTCCCCGATAACACTATTATTTCTTCAAAAGTAAGTATTTTATTTACCTGAAATATTATAGAAATCCAAGTTCTGTCTGGTACACTGAAATATTTTTTGGCACAGCACAAGCATATTATAAAAGGTGATGTAACGACAAAGGTGATACATAACGATGTAATGCAATTGTATTTTTATTCAACTTTCAGTATACTCTGATTAATTTCATCCCAAAGAATCTATTCGGACAATTTCGTAGGGTTGTTAACTTCTTTTTCTTAGTTCTCATAGTTTTACAGGTAGGTACAATCTTGTCTTCTATATTTATAATGGTATAAGTATGATCTGCTATGCACAAAATCTGTAATTATTCCTTGTCATGATTATAATATACTCTTGATTGGGACAGTTTTCATTTGACATACCAGTGAATCCGATTCCATACGTTGCAGCTTTTGCATTCGTTATAGGAGTAACTGCAGTAAAGCAAGGCTATGAAGATTGGCAAATACATCGTAGTGACAACTTCATCAACAATGCCCTAATCGACATCTTTGACAATGGTGTAAAAGTTAGCGTAAGTTATAAATTAACTTAAAACATTTGCATACACTGAAACATCATTATTTTGACAGGTATACTATACCTACATGATTATTTACAAGTGTATTCTACATCTTTGAAAATAATGCTAGTAAACTGTCTCAATCCCAATTTACATAGAGAGTAAAATCAAGATTAATCAAAGTGGGCGAGATTATACGACTTAACAATAATGATTCAGTCCCTGCTGATATATTGTTATTGGGATGCACTTCAGAAAGTGGACACAGCATCCGACAGTGTCAAATAACTACAGCCAACTTAGATGGAGAAGCAAACCTGAAGGTTAACTTTATACCTTTGTACAAATGAAAACGAATGTTGCACAATGAATACACAAGAAAATGTGGTCCAAGTAGTTTCAAGCATTGTATTTTATAACATTTCGTTTATGTCATAGTTAAGGTTTTGCCCTCCACAAATTCCAAATTTGAAGGATGGCGAAGAGAAGTTTCTCACTGGCCTACAGCAAGCATCTATATCTTTAGAATACGACCAACCAAATTCAGACCTGTACAAATTCATGGGCAATCTTCAGACGTCCTCGATAGAAAAACCTGTCCCGTTGACAATGGACAATGTTTTACTGCGTGGCTCAACAATTAGGAATTGTCAGTATGTGTATGGCTGCACTGTTTACACTGGAAAGGAAACAAGACTATCTCTTAACTCTGCTAAAACTAAGTCAAATAAATTTTCTACTGTGGAAAGGTGCAAAAAAATACATTCACTTGTAATTAAGATTAGTAAATATGTTACCCATGTAAATGCAGAGTATTTCGTAATTCGTAAAGTATAGTTAATGATAGAACAATATAGATTGTATTTCATTTGCCAATAATTTTATTCGATGTTTTTTAGAACTATGAACAAAATCGTGGCTTCAGTTTTTGTTATGCTTTTGATAATGTGTTCCATTGCTGTTGTAATGTATTTTAATACGAGAGACAGTCCCGAAATATGTAAGTTCTGTCAATTTTGACTCTACCAGCTTATTTAATTTGACATGCAAGTTCTAGAAACTATTTACATGAGACTTAAATTGTCCTTTTCACGATGTACAGCAAACGCATGGTATTTGCCAAGTGAAGACGGTTCTGACACAACATTGGGGATGATAACTTTCATATCTTTTCTCGTATTAATCAGCTACGCCATTCCCGTCTCACTCTCCGTCACAATCGGTACAAAAGCATACTAAAAGAATAATTTTCCCAAAGCAATGTTATTTGAATCGTATATCTGTACGGGGTCTTGTGTATTTTCTGCTGTCATGTAGAACTACAAAAATTCGGATGCAGTCAATTTTTTGCTTGGGATAGCGAAATGAGCTGCCCCGTTACTGGTAACATGGCTATCTGCAATACTTCTGATCTAAACGAAGAACTTGGACAAATTGAATACCTCTTCACCGACAAGACAGGCACACTGACGGAGAACAATCTTAACTTTAGATGTTGTTCTATAAATGGAGTGAAATATAATTACAAGTTTAACGAAGATGATAGTAAACTCATATCATCAACGGATGAGGATATTGAGATCGAATCTGAGAATTCGGTTCTGGAATTTCTGAGATGCATTGCTGTATGCCACACTGTTCAGACAATGAACACAGAAGGAGCAGCAGAAAATAAAAAACATGCACAGTACATTGCGTCTAGTTTAGACGAAGAAGCCCTTGTAGTAGCAGCTAGTAGGTTTGTAATTTCTGAATAATATTTTGCTTTTTTGAATTCAATTTTCAAAACATCATCTAAAGCGTAAAACATTGCAAAAAATTGTTTTGAATTCAATCTCCATGATTCTTTCAGTTTAGGAGTGCAATTTATTTCGGAAGTGGAGAATACGATGAGAGTCTCGGTCAAAGGGAAAATATCTAAATACCAGCGACATTTAACACTAGAGTTTGATGCAGGTATGTATTATAAACTTTAAATTAGTCTTTTCAAAAACTTTGTCCCATGTCTGCATGCAGTGTGTTTGTATGATTCTATTAAATTTTTTAGATAGAAAATGCATGTCGGTAATAGTAGAAGATGAAAATGGGAAAATACTGGTACTTACAAAAGGGGCAGAGTCTGCTCTATTGCCAAAGTGTGTGGACGCCAATACGACGGTCGTTGAATCAACGATGCAACATGTTGAAGAATACGCTAAGGTAAATAATTATTATCTTTTAATCGCGTCATATAATACATGCTGTGTAATAAATCGTTACTATTAAATTCATGTAGACTTTATCGTATCTCTTTTAGGTTGGCCTAAGAACTTTGGTATTAGGATGTAAAGAAATAACTTCGCAAGAGCTACAACGCTACAAAACTGAAATGGAGAATTTGCGGAGAGACGTAAACGGTCTTCAAGCCCTGTATAAGGAGATTGAGCAAAATTTGACAATTTTGGGTGCCACTGGTGTCGAAGATGAACTTCAAGACGGTGTTCCAGAAACATTACAAGCACTTAAAGAAGCAGGAATTAAAATATGGATGCTTACTGGAGATAAGCTGGAAACAGCAGTAAATATAGCCCTATCTTGTGGATTAGTCGGTACCGGAGCACCTTCGGAACAAGCATTTGCAGAAAACCAGTCGTTTTTGTCTACATTCGCAGATATTACAGATGTGACTTTGATGAGTGATAAACTGCAAGATGTCAAGTCTGTCCTATTCATAAAAACATTCCGCCTATTCATCACAGCTAAGATGAAAGAAAACCTTAACATCGTTTGATTTGTATTAAACCCACAGAAAACGCATAGCCGAAAGCCGAGATTCTACGTTAGTGATGGATGGCATTAGTTTGGCTACTGGATTGGCAGGCTGTAAAGACATTTTGTGTGAAACAACGTTGCTAGCTTCCCAGGTGGTTTTTTGTAGGATGGCTCCTCTTCAAAAAGCTCAGGTTTCACAAAAACATCATGACAATTTTAATTAATATCCTTTTAAAGGTCTCCGTAATTTATGCGTGTAAATGCTAAATAGGTTGTTCACATGATAAAGACATACAAAGGCAAAGATTTAAAGACTTGTGCAGTTGGTGATGGTGGAAATGATGTGGCTATGATCCAAGAAGCTCATATTGGAATTGGTAAAGTGATGGCACATAATTCCTCTTGAGTGTACGAGCCAAGCAAATGAAATTGTTATTCGCAATACTTACTTTGTAAATTATTTGTCCAGGAATAATGGGCAAAGAAGGACGACAGGCAACTAGAGCTTCGGATTTTGCTGTCTCCCGTTTTAAATTCCTCCAAAAGGCTATTTTAGTTCACGGATATTGGTACTATCAACGTTTGGCTACTCTTGTAGTTTATTTCTTTTATCGTGGCACCACATTCATTTTTCAACAATTTCTTTATGGGTTTTTCACGGCATTTTCGGCTCAGGTACCACAACATTAGAATTTCTCGGAACATATCATTTTTATGGCTTTTCTTGGTTGATACCTACAATAACATGTTTATTATTTTGCAGACAATTTTCCACTCAACATACGTCATGTTGTACACAATAATATTTGCATCCACTCCTGTACTTGTGTATGGACTCACTGAACAATCAAAGTCAGCAAAGGAGCTTTTGAATAATCCCCGACTCTACAAAGAGTTGAGTCGGAATTCCATAATGAGCCCGAAGAATTGTGTTGGATGGGTTCTAAATACCATTTGGCATTTTCTTTTGTGTTACTTTGTTCCATGGTTAGTATTTCAAGACTACAATTCACTGATGGACTGGGGATCCTACAGTCTCTTCATTTGTTCTCTTGTCGTTGCTGTTACCGATTTAAAGGTCTGTTTCCACCTTTTTGCAAGACTTTTTTGAAAGATTTAACAATTGAGGGTAGTTTAATATTGTGGGATTTATTTCATCTACATGCAGTTTTGTTTTTGGTGCAGATAATAGTGGAAACCAAATTTTTCAATTGGATTACTCTTGGAGCCCAAGCATTTTCTTACATTACAATGTTTTTCTTCTACTCTGTTTACTGCCAAATAGGACCGTAAGTTGATAAACCTCACTAAGTATTATCTCCAATCGGGTGAGTGTGACATATACCTGTGCTTTGAATTTTCACAGAGGAAAAGCGGAATGGCTTCAGTTTTCCTACTATCCTTTGCTATCTCAGCCGGAGTTTTGGCTATCAATTTTTCTGGTTTCCACTCTTGGCGTTTTACCTGATATATTAGTGACCGTAATAAGAAATCGCAATAACAAGGTGAGATACTAGACTTTTCTACACTTGCCAATAGACAGCACTTGGAAATAATCTAAAGACTCGATTGCATATGGATTTTCTATTTTGTATTGCGATTGTTTTCTAAAATGTATCTCACTTGATAGAATGAAGATTTATCCGGCTCGAGATCGGAGCTAATGCGCAACTACGAAATGAAAAATATTTAGAAGACAAGACACTCCTATTTTTGTATTTCTATTAACAATTTATTGTTTTGAAGAACACGAAAGCATTCAAGGAAATAAACAGAATAGTATAGAGTAACAGATAGTTCAATAGATCACATTTCATCTAGAATAATAAATAGTTTTTGGAAGATAGTTCGTAGAGAGGGGTTTTATAATTTAAAAGTGGTGGACGAGTCCTTGTTGGGCGTATCCCAAACCGGCGATTCCGGCGGTGCGGAGGACTGGGCGGGCAGCAAGAACTGGGGCGCTGCGGAGGACTGGGGCGGCAACGACTGGGGCAGCGACCTTGGCGACGGCAGCGACGGCTGGTGGAGAGCGTTCGACGACGGCGTTGAATCCGTTGACGGCATCGGCGGTGTAGGTGACGGTACGGACGGAACCATCGGGCTCAACGAGGGAGTATTGGCCTAAGAAAATCCGAACGTTACATTTCAAAATGCTTCAAAACTCTTTCTCAGATGCATTTTTCTGTCGCATTAATTGTTAAGGGATTTACCTTGGACGAGATCTCCGTCACGGGATTCGGATTGTTGTTTCTGGTCTCCGGTAAGACCATCAGCAACGGAGTATCCGTAGTTGTATTGTGGATGAGGGTCGTATGGCTCAGGTTGAACGGCAACGGCGGCTGTAAACCAAATTTCGAAAATTAATAGAGTCCCGATTGTCAGAGTAGGTTAGTTGGGTAATAATGTTTTTAAGCTTACCCTTGGCTACAACTGGGGCAGCACGGAGAATTGGGGCTGGGGCGGCGTAGGTGACTGGGGCAGCACGCAAAACTGGAGCTGGGGCAGCGTAGGCCTGTAATTTTCATTTTACCAATTAAAACTTTCGAAATCGTTCAAAAATTCCAAAACATTCAAGGATTTTGAAAATAACGTTTTGTCCTTTAAAATGAACTTACGAGGGGAGCGGAGCGGACAATTGGGGAAGCGTAGGAGACAGCTGGGGCAGCATATCCGGCGTATCCGACTGGGGCAACAACTCCGGCGGCGGCATAGCCGACGATGGCGAGGAAGGCGGCGATCTGCAAAATGAATTCAGTTTATGAATTTCTAGATCTTTCAATTTCTTAGTTTAGAATTCGAAAATGAGGCAAAGAATAATTTTGAGATCAATGAATATGAATCTACCTTGATCATGATGAGTTCTTGGAGAACAACCTGAGTTGCTATTGTTGATAAGATGAGAAAATGATATCTGATGCCCATTGTTCCTCATTCATTTCTTTTTATACTGAAATGTTAAGAGTGAAAGCACTTCGCGACATTGAACGACAGATCTGGTGTGCATGCACAGCCTTATCTAATGTACAGTTACATAACGATCCCTGCTAAAAAGCATAAAGTTGCAGATAAGATCACATCACATTGACTTTTTGCATACTCAAGCGTATGCTATGAATAAATTAATACTGTTAGCCTTAATGCACTTGCATTGTATAGTATTGTAGTACAAACGACACGGGGACGACAGAACAAATTCGATCCGTATCTTGTTAAGCTACTACAATTTATTTTAATGCATCAAAGGCTTGTCTCAATGTGCCTCAACTGTGCGTAATCTTATGGCGTATACTATTTTGCATGAATGAATAATACGTAACACAAGAATACAATCCCACAAGAAAGATATCATTTGGCACTAGTGTCAGTTTATCCTTTACTTTCTGCAACAATGAGATATTTTTTCTGATGCAATGCTACTTTACATTTCATCTCCGTATGCAAATTAAGTGCCTACGTTCTTGATGTGTGCACTATTTTCGTGGACAGTAAAAATGCTCCACATAATCAATGAGACTTTATTCTCTGTGACCGTCAAATAAATAAACAAGCATCTACAAATGGACTTTATAATAATCCTTTAAGACTTTTATAGCCGTATAGTGCCATACTATACTGTAAATAAGGTGTGGAGATCTTTGAATTCAAGTACCTACTTTGATTCTTTGGGCAGTGGCACTGGTTGTGCATTGTTACACTTGTTATTACCTTGTTTGTTACTTACTTGTGCCCAGTACTTGTACATGCATATCTGTAGGTATCTCTCTCATGTGGAAAATGCACTTTGTACTTGCATTACTTCTCTTTAGACAGCCACGCCAAGAAACAGCCCTAGTAGTAACGACTAATGACGATAATCTTGAAACAACTTTATCCTTGTTGCTGTAATTCACATAGGTGTGTTGATTATTAGTTGCCAGTTGCAATAATATGCGAAAATTAAGATTTAATAACACAGCAGCGTATGCATAATGAAATTAAACTGCTCGATCCAGAAAACCTTAGGTGGACAATTTTTATATTTAGGTTTTTTCTTCATTTTTTCTATTATTAAAGAGCCTATCCCGAACAATTGTTGCTTCTATGCACAAACACACATGAGCCTCAAACACTATAAATGTTTGGCAGTTTAAATACCAAGAACGTTTAAAAAGTTCTTTCTCTGACCTACTGTCACACTCACACTACTGCACTGATTTGGATTAGCGACCTGTCTTGAAAACCTTTTAATTCCGTTGCCTAATGTGTCTTGTGATATCTTCTAGCGACAATGATTAGTATATACGAAAATACAAGGTATATGACGTTTTTTCGTGAGTCGACGCAAGAAATTATCGTAGTTTTTGAAAGTTTTAAGCGATACCTATGAATTAATTTCTGAATTCTTGCTGTTTATAGATTAAAGCAGCTTTTTTACTTTTGTCTTTGTTAGTTACAAGTATGTATCTGTATTTACGATATTAAATGCACATTAAATAGTTATAATTTAGTTTATGTTGTACATAAATTAGAGTGTCAAGAGGAGGACTACAAACTCGGTCCACAACTATTTGAATCCCATGGTTGAAAAGGTAGTTTATCAAGAGTTAGGTCTTTTTCATATGCAAGACTCTCTTCTCCTAAACTTACAATGGCAAAATTAGCTTCGCTGAAATCAACAACAGTTTCTAGTTCGGGTGTCCCTGAAGCATAAAGCTCTTGGATAACATCAGAGTCAAATTCAACCAAGAAACTTGTGTTAGAACGTCGCGACATAATTCCAGTACCCCAAGTACCGTATTGAAAATACAAATCTCCGTCCTCGTCTTCAAGATTGTTAGGCATTCTTATGGTAATTTCTCCTGCAAAGTTTTCTAATCATTAGTCTTAAATCATGAATTACGGTTTTTTGAAACTATCTGGTTACAGTTTTTTACCTGACAATCCATTACCGTACACTCCGATAACATCCTCTGGTTCAACTCTGACAATTGCCTTATTTCTGGAAATCGCTTTAGTTTTTGGCATTGCAAAGGATGAAGAGGCATTGGAACTTGGTGTAGTATAGCTGCAGCTCACATTTCCCGACATATCGTAGTTTACACCTGATTTTCCACAAAGATAATATGCTCAAATCATGAAATATTTTAAAATGTTAGATTTTCATACGGCCAATAATTTAGGATAACCTTTCTGTATAATATCAAAGATCTGTCTGTGTAGATGTGAATGGCCTGCGTCCCTGTTAATTAGAGCTCCGGGACCGTTAGTTACAGTGTAGATTCCCAATTTCAATGCAGGATATAACGACATGAAGCTTTCAAAGGGTGGCAAGTAGCCTCCATGCGTTAATCGTTCCCAACCTGCAATACGAAATGTCAAAATGTGAAACTCAGAATCTCATCAACCATCTCATTCATTCATCAATTTCATTTCATGTATCCTCAGTCACATGATCACATGTCACATCAACATATCTGTGTATCAAGTGGGAAAATAAATTTCTGATACCATCGAACAGCCCAACTCTTATTCCAAGTCCGTAAGCAAAGTCCCCATCAATAATGTCACCAGGGTTCTTTTTCCCACTATCGAATGGAAATGGATTTGAACTTCTTCGGATATACTTTATCACTTCCTGTATCCAATTGCATTTCGATTACATTTCTATATAATATGTACATGATATTGATATATAGTACAATATTAAATCAGCTGCATGAGGCATGATGTATACTTAGTATACGTCTAGGTAAATTATGTAATTTCACTTTTCTAATCTGCTCGAAATCTGCCGTGCCGATATTATCCCGGGGAATATATTGGAAAGGTTAGGGCCGATAATGAATATTATGTTGTTGCATTTTAGAAATATTAATTATAAGGTTAGGTAGGGATGTCTTCTTCTTTAATAGCAATGTTAAATTGAGATAAATAAATGACTCAAAACTCTGCATTTTCTAATATGACAGAAAATATTTTTCGTAGTGATTGTGTGGATGCATTTAAGGCAGGTAACTATAATATTATCATTATTAGAAACAAATTACATCACAACTAATAAGGCAGGAATCCTTCAAACCTCTGGAATAATCTGTTGGGATCCAACTTTTCCGTTATTCAGATGAAACAGCATGTATTTAGCCATATCATTGGAAGAACTTAAGATGCCTCCAGATCCTACTGCAACTGAAACTCGTCTGCACGTAATTCAATCGAGAATTCAATGTTCAAATTCAAATTGATTTGAGGGAATAAAGTGGTCCAAAGGTCCAAAATCGAAAAAGCATGAAATGATTATCATTCAGACTCCATATATTTTGTAAACTTACTTTAAGAGCTCGCCATTGAACCGTTTTGTTACATCGTCTTGCCTATAGTACACTCGTGACATATTTGGCATACTATCATAGTCATCAGAGTCCCGAACAAACGTTGTATCGTTCATCCCAATTTGTCTAAATAAACCTGTTAGCTAGAATTTACAGAATTACATTTACAGAATTAAAAATTACAAATCCTTAAGATTCCAGGAAACGTTTTCACAAAGAAATCGTACCATATCTTCAAAGGTCGAATTGGCAATTTCTGCAATAACTTCTCCCGCAATAAACACTCCTCCATTGTTGTACACGAAATTGGTACGGAAAGGGCAAATTTCTTCTGCATAGCGTTGTCGGCTATATTCATTTCATTTTTTATAACCACTTTTCAACTTAAATCCAACTAAAAAAGTGCATCGCATGTTAAAATGTTAACTCTTTATATGGAGAAACAATTGAAATTCATACTATAAAAACTCCTGTTTGTTCTTAAACGCTCCAAGTGTTAATCCAAAGCTTTCTGGCAAAAGACAAATTTTGTGAGATAGCAAATCACGCAAAGACGTGCTCTCTGATCGAAACCTGGTTGTATAACAATGAATTTATATTTCAAATCCTATGATGTTAAGGGAAGATTTAGGAAGACTGTTTCGTTAGTTTATTACCTATCGCTTAGAGTGAAATTAAAAGATGGGCATAGTGTCCTTATTGGAACATCCAAAGCGGATTCTCCTAGTTCTGGAAATTTTTCGTGTAAGGTTTTGACAACCAATGTTGCAGTAAAGCTCTATATAAATCCCAATTGCAATGATAAAACTATAAATGGTTTTCAGAAATCTTTACAAAAATGTGTTTTACCTTAGAGAGCGATCCTATTCCAAATAATGTGTCACTATTTGCACCAAATCCATTTTCCAAATCACTATAACCATATCCTTTTGTCATAAAGGCAGTCGTTCCATTGTCCTTCACTATAGTTAGTCCTAAACCCGTTATATGATGATACGGTATAAAAGTTCTCTCTATCACTGTGTCAATGATTCGTTGAATTTGGGGGTCTAAACTCAAGGCTAAAGATATTACTGCGAAGAAGAATGTTTGTACCAGTGTCAATCTCATTTTCTTCTTGTGTTCGTAACCAAGTTTTTAAATTACTTTATTACGTACCTATGTCAGAAATACAAAAAAACTTAAGTCACACTTAAGTTCATTAAAAACGTAAAATGTATTTCCTAACTAAATCAACTGTAAACTATGATGAAATTTTACTTATGTACACGTGCTTTTAAAGTTTGAATCGAACTATGTACCTAAGTAGTAGTTAGTTTAATACTGGAAAGTTGTGAAACAGAATGGGCAAGGAATCTTGTGTAAATCATGACGGAGTATCTGTTTCATATAGGCATAGTGCTAATGTCTAAAAGCGAAATAGATCTAATAAATATCTTATCTCTACGCACGCACATGAGATTGTAAAATTTGTAAAGGAACTGTATAAATTGATAAGCATATGTAGTAGGTACAAATGATACTCAGGCATAATGAAACCTTTTAAATACATTTTGGTTGCATTGAGTGTAACTTGCAATTGCTGATATATTCTTTCGAATCATCATCTATTATGTAATCATTGTTATAAAAATAGTAACTAGTTTTTGCATTCTATTAATCCAGAAAATATTTTTAAGAAAAAAATTATTCATAAATCCACACAAAATAGTTTGCAAGTTATGAATTCTAATGCATATTTAATGCATTTGCAGCCAATTTATCTGTTTACCACCCCTTCAAGATGATGGCTATAATAGTTAAAATTATATTACGCAATTTAGGCAAATATCTTCGTGCAGAAAGGTTTGAGCTGTAGCCTTCTACAGATGCAGACATACTCCGTACGTGTATATGGATAGGTACCCACAGATGAATACATTAGTTGCAGATTAGTGATTTAAATAGCATTAAAAGGATAGGAGCAACAAATAACCAGATTCGTAACACTTGACTGCGCATTATAGCCATTTAATTGAACACTGCGTGCTTATTATAGAGAATTTTAAGAAACGAATGTATTTTAATTGTATAACAAGTTGATGGAATGAATGAAACTAGCACTACGTAGGTACTGCTTAATGTACATGGGGAAGGAAGCATATTACTGATTACAAATGAAATAGGGGTACATTGTACACTACATACATGCCGTGCCGTATATACACGAGTATAAATATAATATACAGTAATGCATTGAATAAAAAGGATTGAAATGCTATGACTGTCATTTTTCTCGTGTTAACCCAATTTATTGGCAAGTATTAATGTGATAAGATATTTTACTTTACCTAAATAGAACATTTACATAAAATAAATACAACTCGTAGTAAATAGTTAACATAATAATATAAGACGAAAATAGTAGCGTAGGTAGACGATTGTTATTAAATACTGTGGCTAAACGAACTACTTATGTGTAGGCGTAAGATAATATCAGATCACCACGTTCTTTCGCAATGCTGTGTAATTTGTAGCAGTAGCCAAACTAATCAAAAGGTTGATAAATCAAATTGTTTTGACAATTGTAGGTTTCATTGCAGTTGTTTATTTACATTGCCTTTTGCGTAACTCTCTAACACGATAGCGATGTTCCTTTTCAGTTTTCAGACAGTAAGCAATGTCCATCAAATCCCCTTTCCTTTTCTCAGTATTTAATTCACGTCTGCCATAAACACATATAAACAATAAATTAATATGATTTATTTCTGCATACAAAATACCTAGTAGAAATATAAAGTGTACTAAAAAAGTGTGTATATAAGCAAAAGCAAAGTATGTAAAAAATATTAAAAATGCTGAACCTTTTCCTTGAAAGATTTTCTTCTTGGATCGGTCTACCCAATCGATGAATGAAAGGAGATCCAATGTAAGAACCTTGAACACACGCGTCTAAAACAGTCATGGAATCATTGACAGAAGCCAAGAGCATATTATCATATTGACTTTCTCGGACCAATTTGGTGTGACGACTCCTAAACAAAAATTCCCATAATTCGTTTCCGGAATTCAATGTTGAAAATTAAACTAAGCATTTATGATTTTTTAAGTACCTATGATCTTATTGTTTTGCAAAGGATGGCAATAGTCGAAACCTAATTAAAAATTACAACATCTTACCATCGGATTTGTATGGTGTTATGAAACAGTTCTTCCATCGCCGTCTGATATCGATGATGTAAATTAATATTTTCCCTGAAGGTAGTAAAGCACATTCCATGGACAAAATCTACGATGTGCCACACAGCATCGATAACTACATCATATTTTCCCCATAAGAATGTATCAAAATTTGGATGATACTCGATAGAATTCGAGTTTCCGTCTATTTGTCTTTCTACGCTTTCGACCTTGTAAATTAACGTAAATAAATAAAACAATTTTAGCATAACCTTTTCATTTCAAAGGGTATAAATCAGATCCCAATTAGATAATCATTTACCGTTAGATCCAAAGCACACCTACTGCCTGTCAGCGTGAGTGTGTATGAATCTCCTGATGTGCAAACTTCTAAGGCTCTCATTAACAACTCATAGTTATCGACATCTACGTCTAAAACCTTTTCTGTGCCTTGTTCTTTAAGAAGGAATAAGAAAGCGTGAACGACAGAATCAATAAACTTTGAATTGAGATACATTGGGTCACAGCTTCCGCGTATTATTTCCGCTGACTTTTGCAACAGTTTAACAGATCTTAAATTACTATGAACACTTTCTGGGCTGATGCCTGCTAAGAAATAGAACATTCTCTTCGTTTGAGCCATGAGCTCTGCTTTTATAACTTCATTTGTAATGTTCATATTTCTCTCATCATCCAGACTAATTGTTTGACGCTTCTTTCGTAAATGGTTATTTTCCTCCATGTTCATTTTCAATTCATCTGATTTTATAGATGAGTGAGAACATTGTGGGCCAAAGAACTTTCCCAACTCTAAAATCAATAAAGGTTACCATATGCTTGCAAATTTTATCTGCAAATATCAGTAGGAGAATATAAAACATTATTAAAATTTAGTGTCACTCGCCTTCCGTTTCCAGTTCCTGATATTCTTCCTGGTGGAAATTAGTTAGTAATTGGACCTATGTAAAGATAATCGTGTTTAGGATTTTTTGTTTATTAATTATGGCATAGGTAATTCGTATTAGAAAAAATCCGTGTATAGGGCATACATTGACAGATTGTCTTTTTGATCCGCATTTCCATTGGTCCCCCGAACAAACATCGCTTTTGAAGCAGAATCTGTGAAATAGAAAAAGTTATTTGCCTTTATATTTTCTTGTGAATTTTATGTGTATGAATTTCTCTGCACATTTTTTTCAATAGCTTTTTTGCACCTATTAGAATCAGAATGAACAGCATGAACGGTCAGAGGCTCTTTAAAAAGGAGTCCTGCTGGACAAAGATAATGACTTCTTGTGTTAGCAATGAATGTTTCATTGTCTATAAGCGTATGGTATCCATTATAACAGAAATTAACTTTTGAATATACAATTTCAAAGATTAAAAATGTGTACAGAATAGGCCACTTCATTTCTATGTTAAGAAAAGGACTAGTCTCCTTTTATCGATACTAGCCGAGCTGACGAAAAACACTTTTAACGGAATTAAATGCAAGGCTGATAATTATCACTTTTGTGCCTAAGCCTTATTCTGTTCGCTAGCCGCTCGTTATCTGTATCACTACTCCTGCTATAAGTTGGGGTTTCATTCAACTGCTAAAGCATGTACGCATACTTAGCACTTATTATTACAATTATAAGATACACAATTAAAATGTGCTATTACGTCCAGATAATGAATACATATATTTTTAGAGAGGTTAAGGACTGAGAAATGTACACAATGTATACATACTTAGGTTTTGGATGTGTAGATTTGGTTATTGTAGATTATTACAACAATTTAATTAGATATGCAAAAAGGAGGAAGTGAATTACACAATGGATTTCTTTTGAATTAGATATAACACTAACACTACATAAATAGGTAGCTAACTATAATGCTTACTTACATCCGTTCATTGCACTTTCCACTTAATAACTTGCTCGATTTTAAACAATTAAAGGTTAAATTCCAACTAATTGTAATTCAGGTTATTAGTCAAGGCATTTGCTGAATTGGACAATCGAAAGAATAGACGTAGAGAAAAAATAATAGTAATCACGTGTAGATTTATCCACATCGGAACCTAAACAGAAATGGCATTTATATGTTCGAAGAAAATCATTTTTATTTTTCCTAAATTGCTGCTTTTGAATGAATTTGCTCCTTAATTATTTACGTTATTGACGACTAAAAGGACTATTATCGGTCATTCCTTCGTAGTTTTTTTGCACCTTATCTGAATATTTTGTTTACATACTGTTAACAAAGCTGATAGAAAGGTATAGGTAGTACCTATCCATCAGCTATGATAAAAGCTTCGAAAATCATGCTCAACTGTCTTGTCATGCATTTGCATTCAAATAATTGCATATGAAAATTTTACACGTAGGGCATTCTAAAACATGCATAGCTAGTTTCCACTTTCTACCAACAATGTAATTCAAAATTGGTATTCTTCTGTGAATAATGTCGAAGCTTTGAAACCACTATATTGCTAATTAGTACAAAAGTGTCAAAAATAAATTGTTGGGGACCACTAATTTTTGAGAGCCATAAAACGTTTTGTACAAAACCTCAATTGGCAAGCATGACAATACAATGTTTGTAAAAATTACTTTTTAAAATGTATGGGTAGTAATAAGATATAGGATCCCAAGGTGTAGTAAAATAATAGGATGCCAATCTGCAGGAAGCTACTTATAGAGAGCTAGCCAAACGTGGGATAATAATAGTGGAAATAATAATTGGAATAATTATAACCTAATAATTAAAAATTATGCTATTTTCGCATGCTATAATTTAATTATGCATAAAATTTCAAGTGCTAAGTAATCCAGCGACATTAAAAAGAAAACAATGATAATTGGGTCAATGGCCATCAGAATATTGCAGGTTTAAAGGGAAGAGAAAAACAACCCGACTGTGATTCACTAAAGTGTTGAGTCAAAAGTCAGTATTTAGGTAAATATTAATTATTGTGAGATTGTAAACTCATTGCCAAAGAGCAATGTTCAAAACTTTAAAGATGTACTTAAACTAGAAACACAATTAGATAAATTTCAAGTTTTTCCTTGAAATATAAATAACATCACCTACAGGCATGATTTATTTCAATGCGGGACATAGCGCACACTTCATAAGCGAATTTAGATGATCACGTTGTCGGCTTTGTTGATGTCTATAAATATTTGTGATCACTTTCATGCGAGAGATCATACAGATTAGTATACAAACTTCATTACATTTATTTTTCTGTACAACAAACCCCAAATTCAAAAGTCTCATTACATAACAGACTAAACAAACTAGCTAAACAGATCGATTGCTATCCTTGTGCCCGTAAAAGTTGATACAGATTTGACTTGTTATTCATCCACTTAAAAGTATTCACAATTCACATTTTCCATCAGCGATCCTAAAGCTTACTTACCAATTCAAATACATTTTAAAGCATGAATTTGCTTGTTTTAGCTTAAAGTAATTAGAATAATGCAAATATCCGTAAATTGGATTTTTATAATCTGCACACTTATCTACGTGTCAGTGCTCGTTGATAAACAACGACCATGGACACTTATTAAGCTATGACAAACCAGTAACAACTGCTGGCAGTTATTTATTGATGATTTCATGTTATATAATCAGTTAGAACTGATGTAATTAATGTACTTGCTTGGTTTATCGTGTCACAAACATGTTTCATTGACCAAACTCAATATAAGAGGGTAGTTAACATTAATAAATATGTATTTGCTAGCTCTTTTAGTATGTATGTGTTAGTGGGACTGCAGCTATCTAATTAAATATGTACGAGCCTGAAAATATAATGGCACGTAAGGATATAAAATGATTCACGATAACCTACTGTACTGTACCTGTGCTGTTGCTGTACAGACACATAAAAATGAATTTTCACAGTAGTTCTATTTGTCATGATTATTTACATACTTGAGTACCTTATACCTACGTTATATCTTCATCAAACTCCAAAGAGTCATTCTCGGCTTTTGCTCCATTTACGGTGACTGGAGATAAAATTCAGTATAAAAGAGAGAATTTTTCTTTGTAAATTGCATAACCCAAATTGATTTGGATAGAAACGAAGTCATCCTTTACCACTTGTAGCCATTGAATAAATATCGCCTACAAAACATTTACTTTGTGTATAGCTATTTAGTAGCATCTCATCTCAACTCCTAAATTCATCACATTTCAGATCTTAGCTAAAATAATAGCACTTTCCACAATGATCACTCAAACCTTCATTATTGCTTTATTGGTAGCAGTTTCCTCAGCGGAAAATGTAAGTTGGAATTTTTCAGCAATTTTAATTTGATTTTTACAATTTGCATTGACATAGAAAAATAAATAACTTTTTTGGTTTATTTTTTTGTAACAGAAAAGAGTTTGTAGATGCACTTTCGACTATCAACCTATATGTGCAAGCGATGGAGTCGTCTATTCGAATAAATGCCTCTTTCAATGTGCCAAACTGGACAACCCTAGTAAGCAATCGTCATATTTTTCTAAATAACTTAATTTTCTAATAATAATGGCAAATTATTTATTTGTAATAAAAATATAATTCCATCAATTTCAATTTCAGCATTATCAATTCTTGCCGAAGGCCAGTGCCCAGATGACTCACTGAATATAATTGAAGATGGAAAGGTAGCATTGATGATTCTTATTAATATACTCGTTTCTAATAATTTTAGGCTATTTTGGATATTGAAGAAATTTTAATTCTCATCTATTTTGCAGAAGAATGAGCCTAAAGACGAATGTTTCTGCACAATGGAACTGCGGCCACTGTGTGGATCTGATGACGTTGTTTATGGAAATCCCTGTTTGTTTGAATGTGCTAAGAAGAACAATCCATGTAAGTTTCCATTTCATATTGAGTAATAACAAGAGGATTCTACTATAGTGTCCTTGGTTTGATTACAATTGACACATGCTAATTTTCTCAGCTTTGAGTGTGTTGCACACTGGCGAATGCGACTCAGCACCAAGTCTACCCCAAATAGTAGTCGATGTAAGTTCCCTATTCTATTTGTTGAATCTATTGACTTTATGTTCTATTTTTATCTTCGTATTGAAACGTAGATAATGACAATCAAACCTAATCGCTCTGTTATTATGCAAACAAATGCTTTATGTGATGATATTCTGTTGTGAGCAGGAGTTATAGAAATGCACAGAGATAATAAAATGTACATATTTGCTGTAGCCTCCAGTTGAAGCCCCTTGTATTTGTACCCGAGAATTTAAGCCTGTTTGTGCGAGGGGATCCGACGGAAAGGAAATAACCTATGGCAATATATGTGAATTCAACTGTGCTAAGCAGAAAACTGTTGGTAAGTGTTTACCATCCAGGAATCCCAAAGCTATAATTAATATGTGTATACCTTGCACTCAAAGTGCATTCATAAAAAAAGTTGCCCTTTTCCCTAATACTACGAACTTAAAATTAGCATAAATTTAATGCTTGTACTGTCAATTAACAGATTTGCTACTTGTCAGCAGTCAATCCTGCACAGCTTAATTCTCCACTTGAAGACTCATCAACTCTGCGAAATATCGGAATTCCCAGTTTTGTAAATAATAAAGGAAAAGTACAATCTGTAGAGTAGTTGTGAATAAGTAAACAACACTTGCATAAAATATATACCTACTGCGTCTCTTTTGCACTCATTGATGGACGTGAGTGTGAACTTCCCGGTTATGTCATTGTTACTAACTTTCATTATTCAATTTGTTTGTAATATCTTAACAAAAAGAGCATAATAAAATTGCTTTGAAAATACACTTATATCATATCAACGTGTCCCGACTTTTCCTAGTAAGAATAGAAGTGCATTTATATGATACATACGACTCATACGAGCAAGGTTATTTTTACAATGCCTAATTTCTCTTGTGAACATGAAAATAGTAGGCAAAATTGCTTTTAAGATTAGGTTCACGATACACTGACTATTCATTTTTTACTTTTAATTGAAATTTTTTGACGCGCTCGAAAAATACTCATAGTAGCTAAATACAACATAGGTAACTCGTTTCAAATTCAAATCAACTACAATCCGTCGATACCTACATATAATAAACAAATCTGTTACAGTTTGCTTAAAATAAATAGAGTTTGACAACAGACAGACAGAAAGATACCTAACTATATAGTTTTAATGTTTCTCATTATTAAAAACGTATATGCATTATTTTGTCAACAGAACTGAGTGCATACTGCATAGTCTACTGATTAGTTTTGGATTACTAATTTATTTATTTTGAAAATACCTATACCTAATGTATTACATTTAATATGATTTTATGGCACAATGACACATATTTTCTATTGAGAGCAATAAACAACTCTGTTACAGGTTGCTTAAAATAAATAGAGTTTGACAACAGACAGACAGAAAGATATTCTCCGCTCAAAAATTCATGAGACCTATTTTCGACTAGTTTGCCTTGATTTTGATAGTCGTCTCTAATAGCAACAGTCTCAATTAATTATGAACGTACTGTACCTAACTAGTTTTAATGTTTCTCATTATTAAAAACGTATAATATGCATTATTTTGTCAACAGAACTGAGTGCATAGTCTGCATAGTCTACTGATTAGTTTTGGATTATTCATTTATTTATTTTGAGAATTTGAAAATACCTATAACTAATGTATTATATTTAATATGCTTTTATTGCACAATGACACATATTTTCTATTGAGAGCACAATAAAATTATTTAACATTTTACATGTATTTATGACATTTATATTTATTCGCACACAATATGCCTATCTATATATGGATGAGGCATCTATGCACCAATTCATGGCATGGGATGCAATGGACGGGCGCTGTGAGAGACATTGATTTTTATCTTATCAAATAGAACACTCGTTTTTGTACGTATTTCCAAAAGCGCCCAGATATTGTGGTTTGTAATTAAATTTTATGTTGTCGTACTGTTTCTTGGTAATTTTCTTATTTTTATGTCCATTGTCTTTCCTAATTCCAGGTTTGTGTACTAGAAATGCATTATCCAGCACAATGTAATCGTAATTTAACAAACATAGCATGTATTCCCGCGGAACCCTGTCCATGAACATTTCCTTCATTAACCTTTCATCGTATGGAGGAGTATTTCTCAGAGTTATGGAGAACGGTTCCCAATGACCCCATCTGAATCCGTGCTTTTTGGTTTTTTCAAACACTCCGATACTGCTTTGATTTTCTGGCTCTTTAATCCACTTTTTATGGTTCGGAGGATAATGGCAGTACCAGCAAATATTTTTATGGAAGAAATTAGCTAGTTTCATAGAGAATAATTCTTGTAAATCGCTTTTGGTAAGCGGTGTGAGGGGAACCGATTTATCAACTTCGAATGCTGGCAAAACGTAACTTGTTGGATGATTAGCCACCGTTTTTTCGTAATCTTTAACAAATTTAAGGAATTTTGGAATTAAATCTCTAGGGCTGGGATACAATTCCAAATCACTTCCTAGCACATATTTTGTTTTCGATTCTTCTTGTGCAATATTCCGCCCTAGATTTATTGGATACATCAGATTATTTCTCTTTCGGTACGTTTTATTTATTATATCCGGCCCAAATTTAAGTTTTTTCTTCAATCCATTAAAACATTTCGTAGAATTATATAGAACTGTCTCTTCATATAATTTAAGAGAGGATGGAGGGTGTGAACGAGGGAAATAAATATGGAATGATACGCGTTCCTGTATTTCTGGTTTATCAACACAATTTCGCAAATATTGAATCCGAGTAATGGCTTCTTTGAAGTCCGAACCGGGTGCGAAAACTGATATCGATATGGGACCCATCCAGCGTCCTACTAACGGAATTATGTTATCTAGGTATGGATATTCTCCGTGTGCTACATAGGTGAATTGATTCTTCCGGATCAAATGTCACGTCTGCTTGAATATAATTTGTAAGGATTGTGTAATTTCTTCTAATTAGAAACACACCAACTTCGAAGTTTCTTTCAACTTTTACTGTTACACTTACACTGTCACTGAGTGCAATTTCATTCCCGTAAAATGGGACTTTGACCGATGGATAAAAAACTACGAAAATAGAACCAGCAAGTATGATAAGAATAAATCGTGGAAACAATTTTCCACAGTTAACCAGCTTAGAAAAAGAAATGCACAGAGTAAAACATTTTAATTTTTAGTAAGTGTATTAAATAAATCATGATTTAAAATTACATAAGTGCATAATAAGAAAATGAACGGTATAGTCATTCAGTTCAAGGTGGTTAGTGACTTTTTATTTTTTACATAAATTTGAAATGAGTATTGAGTAACAAAGTACAGTAACAAGCACAATCATAGGTAATAGTGTGGATAAATTGTTTCAATTGAACTTTCTTTTTCTTTATTCATTGCTTCATTGTTATCAATGTTATATGAAACTCTTACATCATATACGGAGACAGAATGAATTACCTTGAGACGTATTGGGACAAAATTAGCAGCGCTAGCTTTTCATACCGAAACCGAAATCTGCATTCTGCATATTATAATGATAAATAAAACTAAAAATAATATTTTTAACAGCTTCCTCTCACTGTACCCCATTATGATACGGTACACCGGTACACGTACAGTACAAGATACAAGTCCTAGACACAAGTATACAAACATAACATAAGAGTACAGTACAGGCATTCTTGAGATGGTGGCAAAACACAATGTACAGTCCATATAGGTTAGGTAGTTCATAATATTATTTTGACTTGACCCATTCGATGTACACAGATGTACACTAACCTAACACTAACCTAACTCATTCGCTTTATCTTAACTTTTTTATGTGCAAAATTTTGAGTTCAAGTGTAGGGTAATTACAAGGTAATTTTATTATTAATATTCTCAAAGTAAATAATTTAAAACTACAATTTTATACCTATTCCACCAATCTTTAACTTAATCATTTATTCTGTATTTTTTAAGTTCAAAGTTTTGGTATTTTTCAAAGGTGAAAGGGTGAAGGGCAAAGGAATAATTAAGAATAAAGTTGATATAATTATAATTTTCTATTTCCA
>JABASI010001855.1:0-22424 GCA_019776505.1 Tomocerus nigrus
ATTGATGTGGTGGAACACAGTACCACAGAGCCCAACACCACCGGTCGGGAGATGGACGCCGGCCAGTGGTGGCCTCCGCCAATTACCGGCTTCCCGATCTCACCGGTCTCCGGCACTAACCAATCTCCAACCCCCACCAGCCTCCGACCCTCACCGGCCTCAAACCTTCTCCTTACCGGCTTCCAGCCTTCACCAGCCTCCGGCTCTCAACGGCCTCCGGTCCTTAACAGCATCCGGCCCCACCAGCCTCCGGCTCTCAACAACCTCCGGCCCCCACCAGCCTCCGGTCCTTAACAGCCTCCGGCCCCCACCAGGTTCCGGCTCTCAACAACCTCCGGCCCTCACCAGCATCCGGCTCACACCGGCCTCACTCACCAGCCTCCGGCTCTCACCTGCCTCTCGCTCCCACCGGCCTCACTCTCCAGCCTCCGGCTCTCACCTGCCTCCCGCTCCCACCGGCACTCACCAGCCTCTGGCCCTCCCCCAATAGCCTCCGGCCCTCAACAACCTCCGACCCTCACCAGCCTCCGGCCCTCAACAACCTCCGGCTCTCAACAACCTCCGGCTCTCAACGGCCTCCGGCACTCACCAGCCTCCGGCACTCATCTCACCGGCCTCCGGCACTAACCAATCTCCAGCCCCCATTAGCCTCCGGCCCTCACCGGCCTCATACCTTCTCCTATCCGGCTTCCAGCCCTCAACAACCTCCGGCCCTCACCACCCTCCGGCTCTCTACGGCCTCCGACACTAACCGGCATCCAACCTTCACCTAACCAGCCTCCGGCACTCATCTCACCGGCCCCCTGCGTTCACCTCACCGACCTCCAGCGCTTCCCTCACCAGCCTCCGGCCGGCCCTCGCCGTTCTTCGGCACTTGATGGCCGCCGGCCGCCGCCATCCTCCTTGTGGTGCTGTGTTCCACCTTCCAC
The DNA here is from genome assembly GCA_019776505.1 of Tomocerus nigrus. NCBI lineage: Eukaryota > Metazoa > Arthropoda > Collembola > Entomobryomorpha > Tomoceridae > Tomocerus > Tomocerus nigrus. The sequence continues at coordinate 930 of JABASI010001855.1, forward strand.
CACGTTCCACCACCTACGCTCTAGTGTTAGGTGGCTATCCAATGAATAGGTGAAGGAACGTAATGGGATGCAACGCGAGCCCTATAGCTTAGTGGGAAGAGCAATGGTTACTACTTCCAATGTATTAGGTGTTGGTCTTTTCAGTTGCGCTACTGCGCGCTAGCGTCTCTGTATGTGTTGTATGCATGGAATGAAAGAAGGGTACACAAGGAAGGAATCGAATGACATCCTGTAAAATGGTCTTATATATAGTAATATATATATATCTTCAATAGATAAGTGTGATAATATGTGTTATCATTATCATAAACAGTTAAATGCGGATACTATCGTCATAATTATTAGTATGCACCCATTTAAAAACCTGCAATGATAATTAGCAAAATACTCATTTCGTGAATGGCTAATAATGTTCAGTCATAATCATAAAATCATAATTCTTCAATTGATTTCGGTCAGATCTTGAACAGTTGATTGGATTTTAATACCATCTTTCTTGACTACCGCATCACTAAGTTGTGCGAGTCAAGTAAGCTGGTGGATGAGAACGAAAGAACGTGTATAACTTTTTCTTTTGTGCCACCTTGCTATCCATTTGTGAACTGTGCGAAAAAGTTGTGTATGAAGTCAGTATCTTTGCTCCTAGGGCTTCCAGCATGTGCTAATGAGATTCACTGCACAAACATACACTTTTCTCTACTTACCTTCACCCTGCCTCATGGCATGGCCATTAAAATACTTCTCTCAACGTGAAATCGACATCATAGAAGAATTTCTAATTCCCAATGTAGTCTTATATTGTACCTGTTACCTGCATGTACTAGTAATTACACCATAAATACTGATACAAGATAAATACTGACCATTTCTTCATCATTTTTGGAATTATAGTATTTGCTTTTCTTCTTAGCCTTATTGATGACTGACTAGTAACTGATTATATTACTGCTATTACTGATATTTTACTTTAATTTTTATTGGCTCATCCATCTGCATTTACCTGTGAAACGGATTTAAAATTGTAGGTTCCAAAAAAAGTAAAAAGAATTCAATCCTGTATTTTAGCAGTTAAAAAATGCCAAATAAGCAAAATGCTTTTATTATCAAAGGAAGATATTGTGCAAATTAAACAAAATGAAGGAATTTCCAGAATGGAAACCCAAACGTTTACCGAATTACTGTTCGGTTTTTCTGAATTTATTAAGGTTTTCATGTATTAATCTACATATACCTATGAAGCATGTAATGCTAATGCTACTATATAATAATTGCCTGTTTTAATCGTGATTTACTGAAATGATTAGGTAGCTACTTTATGGCAAATGAATCTGATTTGGCATTCAAAGTGTGTATGCAAGCACTAAGTATTTAAACATTTTTTCCAAGGGAAATCAGTCAAATTGTGTGCATAGGTTTTGCTTGACTTGATTGACAGGTGTCAACCATGTTTCGACAGAATCGATTAGTTTTCCAAGTCAGCCGCTCTTAAAAATTCGTGTTCGTCTTTAAAGTCTAATATATTTGACTTGGTTTTCTATTTCGCCTACTCCTTGTTTGATGATACTGGCTATGCAAATTTTAAACTCACAAACAAAATAAACATGGCTAACTTGTCCTACCTTTATGTATATTATAATTTTAAGAAATAAAAACTGAAGATTTTCATCTCGCATTTAACCTGAAGATTTTCTTAAGGAAGAGTAGTGATTTCTATTAATATGTAGATTTATTTATTTACATATTAAGCCGAAAAAGGTCTTTTGTGCGATTCTTGGGATTAAAAGACGTTTAGCAATTAATCACATTAACAGATTCTGTCAACATGAGTTAGATGAAAATATTTTGTAGTTAATTAATTCTGAGAAAGGTAAATGTCGTCCTCATACAGTTTGAATGTGTAGTAGTGTCCTGAGAGATGAACTACAGATGTCATTTGTGCAAATTGGCATTCGCATTGAATTTATAGGTATTATAAATTGGCGAATGGTAGGTTTTGTCGTTGTTTTATCCATTTCACAGGTCTTGACTGTCTTGTCATGTCATGTCATGTCAAGTTCAGTGGAATTATATAGCTATAGAGTTGATATTGATGGTATGTCGTAAAATAGACTCATACACAGATAATATGCTAACATCAGGACATAATAGAATAGCAATGTTTGATAACATAAGAACATTTTATCTTTATCTTGTGTAGCATTGTGTAGAATGCAAGTTTAGTAGAGAATACTTTATTTATATAAAGTAGTAATACTACTTATGTGCATAATGTAATGGGTGACAAGATATTTTCTACTTCCACACACACACACAAGCAAACAAATAGTATAGAGCTGAGCTTCAAGCAGGTGTACGCAGTATATTATTATTGTGTATCCTACAGTGTTAGCTATTTAAATTCGACTTGATAGTATACTGACGCTAAAGATATATTTCTGTCCCTGTCCTAGTCTACTGTAGTAGTAAAACAATTTTTCAAAGAAAATTTAAGAGATAGAAATACCTATGCAGAGCCAGTCGAGTCCAGTATGACATATTACCGGCACTACAGCTTCTTCTCCTTTTTACTGCTGTATTTACAAAGATAAAACACTTTGTGCAATTTTCTTGCTCACTAAGCAAACCCACTCGACAAGACAGGATCACATCATAAGTAACAGATCAAATTGACTTACTGCATTTCATTTTACATGCATATCCTATCTGCTGCATGTCATACAACCAAAACTCTGCGTGGTAACATTCGCAGAAAAAATTGCTGTACTTTTCTAAAGCAAGGCTGTCTTTCTGCTATGGTCGCTTTAAACTATGTTGATTATAGTTCGATACCATGTTGATATAATGCCAGAAAACCAAAAGTGTGATCACATAGGTAGTTTACACTTACCAACATGTGTGTATACTTACTTCATTTTCCGGGGATTATAGGGACAATTTTCATTGTGGTTTTCGTTGGGATTTAAAGTATTATTATTAATATATTCCCAATTTTGAGATAATATTGTTTCAATTTTTAGCTACTTATTTGCTGCCTATACAGTAAAGATTGATTTCTTGACAATAATTAATTAAGACGATAAATGTATTACATCAGATTTGAATATTTGAACGAATATGAAGGTGCAACATTATTTTTATTGCGTAGAAATAAATTTTATATAAATTAAATTTATAGGTAATTTTTTAAAAGCGGAGTCCAGTTACATTTATCTGTAGACAATTGCTGACAAGAACGTGGTATTTGTGTCATTTATAATCATTGATAGTGTGATAGACAGAAAAGTTAATGTCATTAGAATTGGCTTAGACTTAGACTAATGCCCTTTAAATCATTACGTAGTACAATCTCAGACATAATGTTGTGCTTTACACTACAGGATCTAATACACTCCAATTCAAAGGTAGTCAATGAAAACACAAGTTACTTTATTTATACCATGAACCTGTGAGGGAAGCTGAGTCAGAATTCAATAAAATCATTAGAGAGAAAGAAATGAGTTATACCATCTGGATGTGTAGCAAATAAACATTACTGCGGGCACAAATAGACTTTGTTTACGAATCATCCTGTGTGGATCGCACAGTTTGAAATATATAGTGCTGAGTTGAGACATGACTCTTTCACTCAATTATTGTGCTTTCATTGCATTGACTTTATTGCCTATATCACATGTCTTTTATCCGAATAGCAAATGGGCACAAATGTTTGTATTTTTATTTCATTATAACTTAAAGCGCAGATGGATTCCCACTCACTTCTGCTTGCTAGCAGACGCTATTTCGGATATACCCATACTACATACATTTATTTCTGTACTATATTTGCAATTTTTAATGTGTGGCAAGCGCAGGAAGTTCAACTACATCCTGATTGAGATACCTAGAATGCCAGTTTACTCCAAGCTACGGATTTTTATGTGCTTTGTAAAATTGTAAATGATATGATGCCTTTCTGCAGCACATTGTTTACATTATTCTTAATACACTGGTGAAACTATTTCTGGGCTGGAGTTTTGTTTTTGGAACTTGGGAAAGGTTCAGGAATAGCTATTTGCTTTTTCCATACGTCATAGAAAGTCAGCTTTATAAATATTATGCCCATTCCCAAATTCCAGAATTTCATAATTATCAAGAAAATAAATTGATTTTCCACATTGTCATACTAGAAGGATCAAAAATATTTAAAATGAATCTACTATTTATTTGTATTATCATTGTAAAGCAGATCCAAAGAATTGCATTTGTTCTTCGGGTTCATAATGATGGAAAAATTATTTTAATAATTGAAATAGCAAGATGCAAATCTTGACGAGACAAAATGTTAAGATGTACAAATAAACTATATAAACCACTAAAATCTTTTAATCATGCTTCTGTTCTTTAAAATTTTACATAAGACTATGTCACCCCATCTGACAAAAGTATTTTTTTAACTAGAATTCAATCCGGTTAGTTGGGAGATGATAAACAAGGTAGTAAAATTGAGAGAGAAGAGTCTTGTTGATAACCATTGTTCAATTTCATGGATATTCTAGAATAAATTATCTGTTACCGATAGACAGACACGAAGTGTAAATAAAAGTAAAGAATTTTATAGCTTTTTAATGTGCAACTGGATTTTCTTATTCAGTTTATTACTACAAGAAGTCCTCATCTTCTCCTCATTACTTGCTTTTAGAGGTCTGCATTGCATTTTCTGCGAAAAAAATTATCTGCTTTTCTATACTTGGAAAATACTAATTGCTTTTCTTACTATAAATCACTCGCGTAATTTCTATCTACAATGTTGTTCTGTGAAATCATTTTTACAGAAACATTTTTAATTGAGCAGTTTACTTACACACATACGGAACGAAAACATTTTGTATGCTTAAAAATAATAATAAATTGCTTTGCGATCATTATTATATTTTCCAGACTTGAGAATGCCAATCTGGTGTCTTCATTTTCATGTGCTTGGCTCAATTCTCTCATTTCATTGGTAGTTGTCGTTAATTTGCTTAAAACCGAAATGGAAATTATTTAGATCGGGTTTTATTTAGCAGTAAAATACACAGATATGTGCTAATTGTACTTTTTATAGATAAGTAAGTATATCTGAATTTTAAATTCACGCTATTATTTAGTTGTAGTTTATATGCATGGATTTAGGTACTATTCCTTTGAATCCTTCTATAAGTAATCTATGAGACATGAGATGAAAAAGACAAAAAACCTGTGCTTATTCTACATGCGAAAATAATATTAAGTAATATATTGGAGATTGTATATTGTGTCGCATAGTAGTATAGAAAAAGTAAAGTTTTTGTGTGAAGTCAGAAAATGCAGATAAGTAATCTTTGACGATCACCACCCAATCCTGTTAGTCATGAATTGAGCTGGGTTGGTTGTCGTAAAGTATTTACTGTGGTGAGGTATATTAAAGTGAGTGAAGTTGGCTTATTGGCTTTGGTGGGTTTGGAAGTGAGCATAGCTCATCGGCTCTTTAGAGAGATAACAGATAAGTGGATTTAATTCAAAGAAGGGAAGTCAAGTCGGCTTCAAGTTAAGCACTAAACACAGAAACCTTGTGCTAATGAAGTCTGATTGTCACATTTTACGGCTGCCGTTGAACGCTCAAGAGCACTTTGTTAAAAGTTATGTTAGCTTTGCTCTGACTTAAGTTAACTTGACGGAGCTCAACTCAATTTTCTCATTCTAACACCCTGACAGTCTAAAAACACTTGAGAGTCGAGATATGTAGTTGATGTTTCTGTTAAGTGTTGGACAGAAAGAGGCTATTATGATGTTGTTCCCTTATTTGGTGTCTGTGCGATATAAATCGATATCAAAAGTCATAAGGACAATGCTCGCCACATAATAAAATCCAACAGCACAAAACAACACGTCACATCAGAATTCTCTATAAAAGTATTTACACATTCAATCCTTCTACTACTTCACTTTCTTCCCTTTTTCTCCACCGAATCCCAGTCTTTCAATTATAATAATATAACTCGCCAAGTCAAACTACTTTAAAAAACGAAGCATAGGACAGGACAACACTCTCTGTGTCTCTCTGCATAATAAACCATGAATGATACAGTAAATTATGTATTTTTATGTGTGAGACAAAGATAAAGAATTTCTTATTGAAGTGAAAATGGGCGTTCACTGTTGATTTACTATTGTAGTAGCCAAATCTCTATGTAGAATCCTATCTCTTGACGTATATAACTTATTAAAACTTTAACTATCGACACCAACTGACCGTATTATTTAGAGATATTCCGATATTCTTCCATTGCTAAACTCTTCCAACAAAAAAACTCGACGTACTGACCAATGAAAACAGAAATCTTTCAAGAACCCCAATTCCCAACTGTGAAAATCTAACAATCCTGTTTCGCTCAACTAAACTACATGCATAAATACAATCATAAATAATTCCTAGCATTTCTAGTAAAATATTTTTCTGAATTGGAATGTAAAAGAACAAGAAAGAACAACACTAGGATATGCAATATGCATTCACTCTCACACTATTCACTTACATATATGTTCAGAATAATTGCAAAATGCATTGTAAATTCATTCTTTGACAGTGAAGTCCAGTTTTCTTATGTTCAATCCAGAACTACTGATTAATTATCAAGCACATAAACTATAATGTTATTAACAGCTGTAGATAAATAGTAGCTTACAATTTACAATTCAAAGAGTCAGAGAGCGGATGAATTAAGAGCATTACAGTTTCCATTTAAAATAACATGTAATTAGTTTCTATCTGGTTTGATGCTAATCTGAAAAAGTCATAACTGGATATGGTCATAGAACATTAGAAACGTTTGTCTTGTCTTTTCTTCAAAGGAGTCACAACTTACACATAGATCTCACCTTCTTTATACCTAGCTACAATTTCTATACATTACATCAGTCGCAATGAACCGTAATGTGCATAAGGACGATAACTCTACTAAATGTGTGAGTGTGTGTGTGTAGTCCTAGTTAAAAACATTATTATGAATCAACTCTACTTGGGTTGTAATACTTATTATTTATCTTATCGCTTATCTGACGACTTTCATGAATGGATTAGAATATTAAGAAGAGAATTGATTTCTAAAGAAATGTACTACTGTACCCTGGTAAGAATACATAAAATTGCCTCAAGTCTACATACAACATCATGATCTTTTAGCAAATGTACAAGTTTGCCTTTATGTACATACTCTAGAAGTATTTAGCTGGAAAGAAAATAAACTATATCATGTTATTAAGTAGCATAAACAGATAATAAACATAAGTATACACCCACAGAGGTTTTCTGACTGGGAACTGACAGGATCCAATCATAAAATCTTGAGAGATTTCATAGCATTTTATTTATGTACTACTATAGAGGTACTTTATGCATTTAATGTGTCCATTTACATAACAAGGAATATTATACTTAATAAATATACAGTGCATGCAAATGTGATGAGTTAAATTATGGTCTTTTGCTAAATCCTTTGCTAACGTGACTTGGATATTGCTGAACTTGTTAAAATATTTACCACGACCACATTACTACATACAACAGATATAGTTTTAGCCTTAGCAATGCAATCCAGATGTATGTAGACTAGGGCAGATTTAATTCTTTTTGAAAAATTACATGCAAATAACAAATGTATTGAGAAATGAGAAAATTACGCTGATTTTGCCATTTAAATGCACAGAGCAAATTATTATCCTGAGCTTTTAGTCTTCTGAAGCACATAGTAGTTAAATGGAGTTAAATTTCAGGTACATAAACGTAGTGGGGAGATAGAAAAAATTCTTAAAGTATCTGTTATTGAAATATTATGCGAATATTGCTAGACAATGAATTGTTTCGTATGGAAGGTAAGCAATTTTTCAAACTAGGATTCGGCGTGATTTTCAATTAGTTTGAAGTTTTGAACTGAATTAAAGTGAATGCCAATAGAAGATTCCATGATAAATTGTGAATTCACTTTGATTGCTACTTGTTCTGTTGACTATACTTACCTAATTGATATAATGTGCATGATTTCTGCAACAATTCTGAAATTTTGTCGAGAAAATCAAAGATAGGAGGATGCGTAATTGTAAAGGGATAGAAGTGAAGATTGCGACGTGAGGAAACTAGTGAACTAGACACTAATCATCATCTAGAATAGTTTATTGAAGATTTTGTTCTTTCAACTCGCACACCTTTACCCTAACCAGGGCTGACATCGAGTAATTGCACTTGGAATTTATTGTTATGCTCTTCTTCGTTTCGCATCCTATCAAATATCAACAGACGGTAACTGAGTAAATGGCGTTCCTTTACATTTTCATTGAATTGCTTCTGTTATTGATCATCTCTGTTACAAATTTAAATGAAAGATGAAGTTGGGATGGGTCGGGCTTCAAACCAACACCAGTGCACATGAGAATATATCGATAGTCAACATTTACCGATTTGCATTTTCAGCTTCTCCTTAATTTTTCCGAAGAATCCAGTTTCTAAAGTTTTTCTAGTTTGAAAATCCCCTTCTAATCACACTCAATAGCAATCGTAGATATTTATGATCCCTCCTCACTCCTATCTTTTTAAGTATAGCATTCCAACCTGTGGTTATAGACCCTTTCATGATTTACTTCTCTATGAGCCAACTTAACAATAATTAACGTGTGAATCACATCTCCACTAAATTACAAATAATGTTTACGTTGATTGGCTCTAATTGGAATTTTTTAACAAATTTCCTCCTAGTAATCAGCAATTAACCTCTCCTCGGCTTCCATCTAATAAACTAGAGCTCTATTAAGACAACAAGGTATCATTGTAGACAACATCTGGAATAGTTTCTATTTAGAGACTTCAAATTACATTTTTTTCATTCCTGGTATGTTGAATTATTTTATCCTTACAGAATAACTTACGTACCATTTTTGAGTTGTTATTTATCTCTAGTAATACTGTACATTAATTTTTCGTGTAGATTCCAAATTTTCCAAATTCCAATTCCAATAATAATATTATGAGTGAATAAAGAGTGAATAATATTATTAGTATGAAAGTAAATGTGTTTCGTGGGATTCGGCTTCACAAGTGGAAATTTTCTTAAATTATCATTGATTAATTATTCATGACATGACTATCATGATTGCATTATTGGTGACTAATTCTTCTGCAGTTGCGTGTATTTTTTCTATAGCATACTAATGAAAATGATCTTGCGAATTGATACAGAAACAAGAGGCCAATCTCGAAGTACCCATTTCTAAAAGTTGTAATAAAACAAGTATAATATCACAATCTCTGAAATGTCATGTAGTCCTTAATAAATTTTGTGAATTGGAAGCAACTAAATTCTTGAAGAACGTAATGGATGAAAAGCATGACTTCATGGCAAGGGGAGTTCCAGTTCCACGTAAGTGGGGAGATATTTAAATATGATGAGAGCTGAGACTGCAATAATATTAGACTCAGACTACATTTAGTAGGCATGGTTAAAGTGCATATTTCAATAAATTCTGTACAATAGTAAATCAAAAGAGGTTCTAGATTTGTAAAATGCACTTTTGCTAGTTGCATACTAATACGGAGTGCACTCACATTTAGTAGATGGCCAGCATTACTTTAAATCTTCGCAAAGATGCTACTTAAATACTTTCGGAACTAACCTACTGGGACCAATTCCTTAAATTGCTTCTCATTGCATCTACGTAGAGCTATTTGCAACACTTTATTCATCTCCCAGGCAGTTCCTACAGGCTAAATGTATTCCGAGTATTCATATTTTTATCTGTTTATATTACTGTAATGCTAAATATTTCACAATACGCATTTCCTCATAATATTTTCTATTCACTGTAATACTTGCATTATGCATGTAAAGAAATAGCTTAATCAGCAAAGAACCAGATACTTTTGCTGATTTTACATCTTTACAGAAACATAATAGTAGAATGAAAGTTAGAAGAGATATTTTAGCATCTGTATAAAGTGAAGTAGAATCTACGAGTGGTACATAGAATTAAATTTCATCGTAGACTGCAATGGAAAAGTGAGAAAAAAATCAAGCACAGTTATAATTTTATGCTCAATTTATCTTGAATTGCTTGCCTAGGCGTTCCGACTTGTTTGAGCGAATATTTCTCTTTGCTTTTAGAGTCTCGTCTTGTCTCTGTTCTTAACTTTTAGCATCTCCGTTTTTTATGCCAATTCATTCTCTGGGAATGAATAGGACCATTTGCACTGCATGCACTGACTCAGCTTCACACTCGTTTATTTCTATTTCACTTTCTCACACTATTATGTCTCCGAGAAATGTATACAATAGCCAGCAGTGGAACAATTCACCCTGTTATCTATATCTATTACTGTAGACATAAATGTATTTGCCTACCGGCAATACAAGTATGCCATCCATGGACCTCTTTTGCTACATACACACATTTGTACCTACTGAATAAATATTACATTTCATGATCCGAACTATTGCGTTCATAAATACAAAAACAATAATAATAGTAAAGTAGAGTAACCATTGTTTTACTTTCATCCTTCCTTATTACATCTCTCTGCATAGGATTGCATGATTGCATTCTATTTTCCATTTGCATTTGCAAAAATATTTTAAGAAAATTGTAAATGGCACAGTACGCATTAGTATGCCAAAAGTTCGTGGAACTATATATTTACCTAAGGTTATTGATACCTTATGGAAAATGTCAACATTATTTCATGCTAACTTTTTCATCAGGGAATGACGATATCTAAAATTCAAATATTTCTGATATTCCTGTTGATAAATAATAACTAATAACTATTTGATAATAAATTATATTATCATAATAAATATTATTCCCGTAGAGGACACAGTAAAACCTGCATAATATGTTCCAGTGCAGTTTAAAATAAAATGTAATTAAGAGATTGCGGCCCATAAATATTAAATTTTGATAATATAATTCATAACAGTTTTATAACATGTATGATATTGTGGCTTTAACAGCTTCTTCGATTGTTAGATCACATTCAGTTCTTATGTGCAAATACCGTAGTATGCCATCATGCTCGTATTTCTCTAGCTACAGAAAGTTCCCTGTTTTTACAAACTTATAGACTAATTCAATTACCTAGGTGGGTTAGAGATAACTTATTTTATGAAGATGGCTAAACCTGTTGTGTGCAGAGATTTGGATAGGTTAGTGTCTGTTTTGGTGCATTAAGGGTAAGTATCATTGGAAATCGATATTATCTACCACAATTACAACTGCATATACAGTAGAGACAGATACGCTCCCTATGTCCCTATTGTGGTAGCAGAGTGTTGAAACTGTTGTGGTAGTAGCTGGAAGTGGAAAAGCAAATGGTAATCCAATGCACCTGTGCCCTTAATGTAAAACATTTCACTTTGTATGATATTGGCTATCCCGTTTATTTTTTTCTTCCTTGGATAAAATGGTTACTTACTCTTTATCAAATATTTCCCCTTTAAGGGGAAATATTGATTTAAGTGAATTATTTCTAGATTATTCCTAGATTTAGGTTCTGATAGTGTGGATTTGTGAAGCGATTTCATTTTTATTCGAAGTTTTCGTGAATCTGCAAAGGACTTTAATGTATAAAAGTAAGACGCACTAGAACAATAGTAATCCATGATAGTTGAATGACTAAACTAAGCCAGACAGACACAGACACAAGTCAAAAGTCAAATCCACACCTAGATTGAACGAGAATAGCTTCCTTTCGACATCACCACAGAGAGTCTATATAATTCTCTTGAAAATTATTCAATCTGATTGCGGTATGGGCAGAACAAACCGTCAATTTCACAAACAGACCTCATTCACAAGTTCCTTAAACCGAACTTGTGTACGTAAACTAAATCCACCTCCTTCTACTTTTCCGTAAGTGAAGAACGCGAACGTATAGCGATTCCTTTTTATTACAGAATGCAGTATAGCACTACTGGAAGTTTCCATACTTCAATTCTTAACTGCGAATACATTAATCTTTCTCACATCTGATCCGAACATTTACGCAACTTTTCTACATGGGAAAGAGTATTTTGATCAGTACTTGAAATGAAAGATAGAGACAGGCGTGTCGTTCAATCCAACTCCACAGTTTCTTTCGCTGCTATACTTTATTTTAAGTTCTTTGCTTTGGCAGTCTACCTTTTTTCAAGCGTGCCATTAAATTTTTTCAGCGATAATTTACCGTATATATTCTATAGCTATTTTACCAATTGCACTTTATAGGCCTTAAATAAACAGCAGTATAATAGGAAGAGGGAGTGTATACGTTTTATTGTCATTAAGCATGCATAGCAAAAATTCGAATGCAAAAAATCCCTCTTTTTCAGACGTAAAACTTTTATGTAAGCCAACTAACACCGCACAAGCCAACGGACCATACCAATTACACAAATTGGGTTCGGAAACATTCATGCATTCTAAATGTCATGCCACTGTGGTGTTACAGATACATATTTTAGTTAGCTTTAGCTCTGTAAAATGAAAGTACCGAAACTTAACTTCGGCATCAGCAAAAGAAAATCAAACGGAGCCAAACGAGAAAATTCCACAAGTTTTTACAGAGAAGCCCCTGAAATGAAAAGTAAAATAAAAGAAACGAGAGCAAGGGAATCAAGAAGGAAACATAGACAAGAATCATTAGATTACTCTGCCATGGCATACTACTGCCATCAGTTTGATTTAATGCTAAAATCATTATGAGGGCAATAATAATAGTAATAAACTAAGCTGTGGCTTTGGCTGCATTACCTAATTGCTCTCGCACTATTATTACATATATACTGCACTATAGCTTCTTCTACTATGAACACAATCAGTTTCTAGATATAAAATATTATATCATCATAAAATATAGAACGCATGCATACAGGATTAGCTCAAGTCACAATTAGGATTTAAGATGGATTTTTACAGCGGCGAATCAAAAGCAGACGGGCACTTAAATAATTCCTCAGCAACTGTTTTAGCATTCTTATTCGTGCACACCGACCTAGTGCAATTTACTATTCCTTAAATGCTTTTCCACACAATCACCCTATCATCACATCATATCATAACGCATTTCAGTCCAATCAAGTCATCCCCTTACACTTTATGACTTATAAACTATAATACACAACATAACGTTATAAAATATTATCCATGTTTATAATTTGAAATAAAAGATGTGTTGCAGTGTTGCAAACAACTTTAACGATATCCCTGTGCCTAGTACCTACCTAGTATATACATAGTATAATATACTTAGTATAATTGTTTAAATGCAGGGCCGTAAACAGATCATGTGTTTGGATGGGAGAAGAATCCCCAGCCAGAATCGTCTCCAGACGAGCGAAAAATAATTCATTTGTGCACTTTTGATCTGTACAAAAGGTCAAACGTCGTAATAAAAGTTGTAAATGTTTCAAAAATCTTTGCACAATCAAACTTTAAAGTACATCCCTAACTTCAATCCTACTATATCTCCATATAAATTTTCAGTATTTTATTATTGAGTCACATATTCGACTTAATTGGCGCTTTTCCATGTAAAAATTCATTCTGAGTTGTATGAGAAATACGAGATGATACCTATATACATTTATGTAGTGAGAGTGTGGTCCCAAAGAAGGAAAAACGCTTTACGACAATAAGAAAAGAAAAAAGACGATGAATTTGCATATTGTCAGTATTGCAGTAGTAAATAGTTTTTTAATGCATTTGCTGTATTTGTAGGCATAGCTAGCTACTTTTTGGTAGTTTTTATTAGAGTTGGCTTGGCTCTGGTTTTCTTGGCTTTGGCTCATCCACCTCTTTAATGTTACTCAGTTTTAACACTTTGTCAAGTCCAGTTGAATCCGGTCTGTCAGCTAAAAGCAAGGAATGGGATGACTAAAGAACTAAAGATATATAATGTACAAGTTAAGACAACAGAAGTGAACAGACTCTGTTTAATTTAGTTGGAGAATGTGGTGCTTTAAAAGTACATTTATTGGAGTTTATTACATCGTTGGTTGTAATCATAAAATGACTTAATATTGCATTATAGACATAGATCCTGTGAGTGAAGTGTCATGTGTCTAGTTATAATGGTCGACTCTATGCTTTTGTTTCTATAATGTGTACATATAATATCTGTTATTGGATTGAATTGCTTTGGATTGAGTTAACTCGCGTTACAGTTCACTTAGCCAGTCCAGTTGAGTCCAGTTTCTGTAGTTTGGTATTGTATAGTATTGGATTACACAGGACAGAAAGTGACTAGTAGTAAGTAGTAGTAGATCTGTTTTATAGTTTTGCTATTTGCTCAGTGTGAGAGTGAGTGACTGAGAACATGATGGTTGTGGAGTCTGGGGCTTTTAGTGTTCGGTTTTATGAGGCATGGAAAAGGCAGGCGAGGAAAAGGGAGACAAGGCAAAGCAACACACACAATCAAAAACTTAACCAGACGCTATCTCATGTTTTCTATGTAGGATTATGCACAATGCATCGGCTTGGCCTTACTTCAGCCCTTTAGCTAACAAAGTTATTGCAAGCTTCGGCAAAACCAACAGATCTACTCTTTCACTATAATATTAGCATAGCATGGCACCCGATGTTTTCTTCTTTGCCTTCTATTATGGCAGATTCTGTTGAAACACACAGAGTCGAGTGCCTACCTAAAGTTAACTTAAGTTAACTCTTGCTAAAAGCTATTATGCCATCATCATCATTTCAGATATATATACCCTTTATATCAATATAGTGAATCTCCCTCCGAAAAAGTCAAGATATCATTACAGTGCATACGTAAATACATACTTTTAGCTATATAAAATATATCCTCTGTCTAATATGAAAAACTACGTTTCTCTCTAAACTTATAATAATAATTCAAGTAGCCAAAGCCTTTTAGCTACTGTCGAAAACAGAATATGCAAGAGATTATTTAGGGCAAGAGTGTATATCTAATATATTATGTGGATAGTTAGCAAAGTATATTAGTATTATATGCTAGTTTAACTATTGTCTCGTTTCCTTTGACTTGGTTTCATTTTCCATTGATAGTAATACTACTTAGAACTTAGAACACTATGTAAGTAAATAGTAAAGTAATGCAGTACAGTACCTAACCAATGGAAGGGATGATGATGTTTCTTCTATTACAGAGTTGGTTGAGACTCTTCTTGGCTGCTTTCTATGAGACTCTCTTCTTGCATCTTGCTTTGCTCAGTTTCGTTGTAGTTCGTGTGCGTTTCCCTTTGCATGCCATTGCATAGCATGCAGTTGCCTTTTAGCTAAGGCCAGAGTGAGAACGGAAGAAACAATCGTTTACATTGAACATTTTACATATGGACACATACGTCTATAAAGTATTAACTTGGCTCATTCAATAACATTCATTGAATCTAACGTATTTTCTTTTATGTACTAGACACTAGAGCTACATAGTAGTATATAAAAATTATATAGGTATCTCTAGTATAATCATAGGAGTTGTATAGAAAATCTTGAAAGAATGTAATTTAAGTGTTGTGTCTGTTTGTAAGTTTATAATTCTATGCATATGTGCATAGTTAATACTCTTCTGTAGGTGCGATGACACAGCTCAACAATCTGTGCATCCTTAGAAAAAAACAGCATAACTTCCAAAAGGTTGACGTGTACATATATGACTGGGACATGACATGTCCAAAAATACTTACTTGTCAGTAGTTTGAAGTTTGACGTGAAAAGAATCTGTCCTGCAAGCTACCACAAAGATCTTGACTGGGATTTATACATGGAACACTTGAAAAAGTCTCTATTGTTCGTCTTTGCTTCTTAAGTCAAGAGTAAAAAAGAAAAAAGGGAGCCAAACATGTGAGCTATTGTAAGTTACAACCACCAAGAAGACAGATTACACGCGACCCGACCGGCGAAAAACTTTTTTACTCCACTACAAACACTAACTAACTGCTTAATCTTCCGATTAGTTCCTGTGGCAAAGCATACAGTCAAAAAGAGACAGACAAGACAGCAGGAAGGAATAGATTTTCCAAAGAATCTTATGAACGTGTGCCAAGTGTCAACAAATCTTTAGCTCACTTAAACCAAAATCTATTGTGATAGTTAAAGAATTTTATCGTCTACCTTGGTTTAAATAGCTATTTTCTATTATACACCTGATACTAGTAAAAGAGTGACAGGAAGCGTATTTTTCAGTATCTGTTTTTCTTCTATTTTATTTTGTATTGAAAAAAAATCGGGTTTACCGCTCATAAAATGTTTATACTGTTTAGCCGCATATTTTATATGGGATAAAAAAGGATTTTCTCATTTTACAGTGGCATATTTCAAAAAGTACAAACTGATTTTATGTGCTGTTGTTTGTTGTTAACTATCAGTAAAAGATATTTATTCCGGCAATAAGTTCACTACTATATACTAGCTACTACTGCACATATCGTTTTATTACCAATGAAATGTGTAACTTGGAATGTGACAATTGTCTACGTTTGTATTTCCTCGATTTTACGAGGTGAAAACTGCTGTCGCTTTTCTCCACACTCTCACCAGTAATGAGAAAATACGCGCATGAGAAAGTTTTCGCTTGTCCAGTAGTCAGTCCAGCTTGTTGTTACTACTTATGTACGATAGTGTTTTGAGTCAAGTGGGAAAAGTTTTACTTTCTCAGAGTTCGGTTTTCTGGTTTCTGGTGCACGCTGAGACAGAAATGTAGTGAAGTGGACTTTTTTGGTGTCTTCTTCTGTCGATTCGCCAAGTGTTTCCCTTTTCGGGTCGTCTCTCGTCTCAACTTACTCTATTTGCTTGGGTCTCTGCCCTGATTCTCTCGATTCTCGTGTCTGTTGTCATCCTATAAAATAGATCCCCCATTGATAAAATGTGTACTAGCCTAGAATTTGATCTTATAGATGGTTTCCTCCTCAAATCACACTCATTCATTACTAAACTGCGAAAATTTTTAGGCTAATACAAAACACTTTTATAAAAGTTATTATATATAGTTTTTTATGAATCTCTTTCTCCATCTGATAACATTGATCCTAAAAGATGCACCGGGTGTTCCATTCTGTCATAGCTTGACATCCTAAAGCAGGACGAGCCAAATATTGTTTGACGTGACAAGAGAAGTCTGCAGTTGTGTTTTCTGTTGTCCTAATTTGGTGACTTGAGCAGGCATTGTACAACTCAGCCAGAAAAATCAAACCTAAACAGCACATGCACCCACTATGCCATAAACAAATGCTGTCCTTCCTCCTGCTTATGTTATGCAGCAAAATTTAATGATAATATATTGATAACATCATGAAAACTTTTTGATCAGATCAGACTTATTAAGTAGACCAAACAAAGCTCTAGAAGAAATCGAGTTATGTAAAAGCAAGTCTATACAGTATAGGTATCTGTAATATATAGAAAAGTGTACCTAACTCATGTTTGTGAATTTAGATTCATATCCAAGCTGGTCCAGTCAAAGTCAAACACCAAACCAGACGTTTTTCATAGTTTAGACAGCTTTGACTCTATACGCCTATAACAAAGCAAAAAGTGTTGTATTTTATAGATCGTTCATCATTTTTGACTTACAACGGAGATGAATTGTGTTTTGTGTGTGTGCAGGCAACTTGGACTTGATTTCATCTGATATCTATCAGTTTATTTCATTTCATGCTGTCAGCAGAAAATACATTTGACTGAAAGTGAATGAATGAACAATTCCTGATTCCATAGAGCTTGAATCGATGAAATTGTCGTCACATCGTAGGCTAAATAATTATAAGCACAGATATGTACAGTACAATCTATAATTTGTGACTTTGTGACATTATTTTCCCGTTTGCCCAGAAAACACTCTTCGTGACAAGAAATTGCTATTAAAATGAAGGATTACTTGCAAACACTTTCTCATGTTTCGGTAAAAGTTTACATATTTATTCTGTGATCTGTTATAACTAGGAAAACATATTTTAACTCAATGGAATTTACAATCAAATGGTTTCAGAATTAATTTTTCCAGAAATTATTCATCCTAGATGAATTTTACCCATTTTTTGCATTAGTCACAATTTTATAATAATATATATTGTCATAATATAGACTGTAATAAAAGCATGAAGAAGCTTTTCACTCTGCTGAACTTCTTTAGAAAATGAAGTTGCAGTTGTAAAAGTAGCAGCTGTTCTCACTCACTCCAGTAAATTCATTGTTTGGGAATTAATGCTCAGAGGAGGAAGAGATGTGATTGACGTGTGCAGTGCTTTGATTTGGCTTTTCTTTGTTCCCCCGCTCTGATTCTGGTGAAACGTTAGTGTGTTGAAGCTGTGAAGCATCCTCCTGTCAAAACATAACCATCATCATCTTTTATAAGTTTAAGATAAGACAGGAGGGCAGAAACATAATGGCATCCTCCTCCGAGTCAAATAGTAATGGTAATCAAGGGAAAAAACTTCGTGGAACATTCGGGCACACTCAAAGGAGCAAATTACTTTCAATAGACAACAGAACATTTTCTTCGACATCATCAGATTTCCATCAGGAAATGTTTGAGGAAAAGGAGGAAGGAGGATTATCGGATGACGAGAATGAAAGCAGTTGCATTTTACCTTCTCCTGGTTTGAAAAGGAGCGAGGTAAACGATTGTTCCTCGGGTTCAAATTCAAAACTACAACTTCAATTGCTGGCAGTTGATCCAGAGGAAGCTGAGCGTTATCTTCTGACGAGAAACTTTACAAATCTTTTCCAAGCAAAGAAAAGCCATCATGAAAAAGAAAAACGGAAGAGTGTTAACAATAATCATCATGTGCATTATTGTGACGACGAGGAAGAAGTGAGTGTAGGATTGCCAAGTGATATTCCTAGTGGATTGGTTGATATCGAAGGAAATATCATTGGGGATATTGACGTACGCTTTGGACAAGATGATGATGATTTGTCCTCGTTAGATGATCACAGTTATTACTCAAGGGGACCTCTGTATTCGTGCAATTCGAGTAAAAGCTCCCGTTCTACCAATAAACATAACAGTCATTTTCCTTATGGCAATCGTCAGCATGAAAATGACAAACGAACATCCAACTCGACAAAATTCTCTATGAACAACAAGCAAGAATCTACTAATCCGTTTCGCCAGTATCATAACCCTCCCACCTCCAACAACAATAATCATTTGAAAAATGATGAGGAACTTAGTTTTAGTGATGGTGGTCCAATTAACTCCATTTCTAATGGCAAAGTCCTCGTGGATGGCCCTTTCCAAAATACTAACAACAATCATCACCGAGATCCAATCCTACCTAATGACTTTTCAAGGAGGAATAACAATAATAGAAACTACGCTCGCTTTCCCAGAAGTCTTCATGCTCATGCTCCTGTAGACCGAAACAATAGTACAAGTGCTCAAAGTAATAATAGCAATACTATCACTGTCCATTATTACCCAGAGGTTTGTCCCACCACTTCTTTTTCTATTTCAAAACTCTTAAATTTAATATCTAAAATAAATCCTGCATACCCTGTAGTAAACTGCAGATGGTGAATTCCCTCATTACTATGCACATATTCTAAGTAAATTGGGTGTAAATTGTGTACATTTAGGGTGGCTGGGGATATGTTGTCCTAGTCATGGCATTCTTTTGTCATTCACTTTTGTGTGGGGTACATCTGTCCACTGGAGTACTTATGTGGGGAGTGCTGGACAAATTTGGCAGTGAGCTTAGGCTTGAATCAGGTACTTCATTTCTTTCTTACATCTTTTCTATTTAACCATTGAGATTTGCCGAGATTGGCAAATATTGGCGATAAGTCTCACATTTAGATTTAGCCACTACCTGTAAATTCAGATATTCATTTTCTATATACAGACTTAAAGGGAAAAAATCGGAAGAATTGTTGCAGGTACTTAATAAATGCTATGTATGTCTGATCTTGACGAAACGATATTAAATATTCGAAGTCTGATATAATTGAATTACAACTTATTATAGGTAATCTTATCTGATGGAATTGTTGTTATTATCTGCTATTGTTGAGACAATATTTAGCAATCTTTCAATATTGTTGTCGTGTCTGTCTTGCTACACGTTTGTAAAACGAAGACTACCGAAACGCTAACACACAAAAGATGTTTACACTAATGTTAATTGTAAGAAAGCACCTAGGTCTATTATGTGGCAAATCTTAAGATAAGTTTTTTGTATCTTTTAAGCCACACTTCGTGCATTAGTGCTTTTGTGTCTGTCTGCATTTTTGTTTTTGTTAAATGCATCTTTTGTGTCTAAGTAATTGAATTGATGAGTACTAATCCTCTGTCAGCGAATCAATGTGGGAGGTCAGCCAGAAGATCCGTTAATGACATTCTACGAAAAAAGAAGTATCTATTAAATCAAGTCTGTTAAAATACCTAAAGTAAGCAAGAAATATTTCTGCTTGTATCCAATTATAGGTTACAGACTAAAAAGTAGTATCTACTTATCTGAGTTATCTACAACGTTAGTTAGATGATAATCCTCCCATTTTCTGTTTCTGCCTACCTCATCGTGCTAATCTAAAGAGAATCTCTATGTATTTTCGTATGAATCGTAAAATTGAATTGATTTCTGCTGTTTCTTGTTTCTTTTGGGCTTAAGCTGCCTGCAAGCAGATTGTAGTTAAAAGTTAAAAGATAGCAAGCCAACTTATTTCCCTTGAACTAAGCTAAACTACAAATATTATTGACTTGCTCTGAATTTTATTGGGTTGCCAATGCTTGTGTTGAAATTGTTTTGCTTACATCTAATCAAAAAATACATATATTATGTTTATTTTACATGAAATGGGATGGTCGATCCCATTTGTAGATGACATACACGTACTTACCTAAGTATTTATACGCCATGTTCCTTTTCTATGCCTAATTCCTTGGTTCTTCCTTAATTTTTATAAACTTACATTCGTATGAAGTATAGAGTTGCGTGTGATTGCTTGTTATACGTCTGCCAAGTAGTTATTGCATACCTACGTAAACAATTTGGCCATATTATATAAACTTTTTACACTTTACAGGTACTAAAATGTTACTACTATAGTTATGTACGCCTAATATACAATATGAACATCTATAGAGCAAAAGTAATAGTGAAATAACTCTTTTGTTTCTAGTTATTTTATTATATTCATAGAAAGTAGCCATGTATTCACAGGGTTTATAATGATATGTTAAGTGATTCTATTGTGCATATAGGAACCTGTCGATACTACACAGGTATTAGCTACGTTTAGGCAAATCTATATCAACAAATATACAATCTACAGCTCACTAAAACTCAGGTGAAATTAAATGAATGCATAGGGAAACACAAACTTAGGTAATCAAAAACCGGTTTCAAACTTCATTTCTTTGCCAGTGTAATAGACATTCAATTTACTGCTCTCCAGCCAGAGCTCACAGTATTCTATTACCTACTCAGATCTGCAATGCTCTTTTGAATTGCAAATACATACACATATTACAATTCAATGCAGTAACCACACTTA
>JABASI010001856.1:0-22420 GCA_019776505.1 Tomocerus nigrus
CAATAATGGTTACCATTTTCGTAATCTACTCCTTAAGATCTTTCGAATGAACTACCTTGGACCTCTATCGGTGGAGCGTCACTATTCTTGGATTATACCGTTGTATCATTAATATGAATGTCAGGTAGTATGCAAAATATGAACATAATAGTATGTACCTTATCGTCAATAGTGTCGAATTTAGTTAACACAATTCCATCAATCAATCGAGGATTTGCCTGATCCGAGAAATCCGCTAAAGCCCTGTTGAACTTGACCAACTGATCAACTGCTTCATTTCCAACTAAAGCTTCTCCAACAAAGAGAACCAAATCGGGATCGTTGACGCGAATCAACTAAAAATATTCAATCAATCATTATATCTATGATACTTTGAATACTATTAGCTTACCTAATAATTTTACTAATAATTATAAATATTTTAACATTAGTCAAGCAATACAAATATCATAGTAAAGAAAATGTTGCTAAATAATACTAACTTTGGCCATTGCTCTCATTAGAGGCTCGTTATCTTGCATCCGTCCTGCGGTATCAACCAATACCACATCTTTACGTGCCTCCTTAGCGAATGAAATAGCTTCAGCAGCTACTCCAGCAGCATCCTTGCCATACCCCTTTTCATAAAGCTCAACACAAGGCTGGCCATTTCTTGGTGGATGCAAAGCGTTCAAGTGACGAGCGTGAGTTCTCAATTGTTCAACAGCTCCAGCACGGAAAGTGTCACATGCTGCCACAAGAACTTTCAAATCGTTTTCAATCAGCCAAAAGCATATCTAGAAAAAATGAACAATTAGTCAATAAAATCTATCAAATTGTTTTAGTAGTTAGTTTCAAAGCTTAGTGTTTACTTTTGCCAAATTGGTAGATTTTCCAACTCCATTAACCCCACAAAAGGTAATAATAAATGGCCTTCCTTGACGTTTTGCTTCAAGTGCATCCCTCAGCACATCAACAGGCTTTTCAGGCTGGAGCAAAGCCAACAGACTTTCTTCTAAAGCAGATTTCACCGTTGCGCTAACGGTTTTGAATGTTCCTAAAACCTATTCAATAGTAAAGAAACATTTACACTCATAAACGAACTTATAGGCTAAAGATAACAAAATATATAATAAGAATGACATAGTATTAAAATATTCGAAGAAATGCAGCCTGTGTACCTTTCCGTGTAATTTAGTTGCCACACTCTCACACAATTTAGTGGCAACGTCAGAGGCAACGTTTTTAGCAATAAGATGATCCCTCAATTTTTCGAGTACTGGATCTGTATCCTCAGTAGTGAGAGTTTTTCCACCAACCAAACCTTTGAACAAATTAATCACTCCTCCGGAATTTTCTTTGTTTCCACTGTCTTTTTTAATTTCCAAAGATTTTATTCCTCCAAGCATTTTCCCAACCATCTTAAAATAATTATTAATAGCACAGAATAATAATCGGGTACAATCTCTGTTACGAAAACTATATAGTGAATAGTGAGAAGATGTACTCACAGATTTATCAGGTACAAAATCCTGAACACCGTTTCCATCCTTAGTCCTGTCCAACTCTTTTGCGTCTTTTGCAGTACCTCCAAAGTCCCACGCGCGTGGCTTTTTACCAGCCTTTCCGGCCGCTCCTGGTTTTGGACTTTTTCTAATTCATGAAATGAACCATTCCCAATTTCAATTCAACCGAGCAGCACTTACAATTGCCATTATCGCAATTTCTTGCATTAGTATTACTTAAAATTGAACTTACGAAGGTTTAGATCCTTTGCCAGGCACTGGAGACGGTGTCCCCTTCTTGTTCATCTTGCTGGGAAGAAAATTAGCTGGAAGATCAAATGCTCCAGTAGTATCATCAGGTTCTGGAATTTCTTCCTCGTCTTCTTCGTTTTCATTCAAGTCTATATCAACAGACTTATTGTTTGCATTGCCTCCCTGCTTCTCTTTTTTCCTTTTTTTCTCAGTATTGTCTCCTGGACGGTCAATCATAGAGGCAACAGTTTTCTTAGATTTTCTTGATTCCTCAAAGCTACGCATAGCTTTTGGTTGCTTTGCTACCTCAAAACTCCATATTTCCGCCTCACGCAACGTCTTTGCGTACACATCATCCAACTGAAGGCCATCAAAATATAACTTCGTATTGCCGAGATTATTTTTATATCTATCTCGAATCTCACGATGCATATCATCCAAGAACTTGTCAACATACGATAACTGTAATATTTTTTGAAATGCAGCCACAAACACAAGTTCAAACTCATTGTCTAGCTTATACTGCAACATAAGAGATCCTTGTTCGAAGGACCCGTTTCCCGATCTTTCCTGTTTAATAAAAGTTCAGTCGTTACGAAAGTCTCTACTTTAAGATTAAGATTCTATAGAGTAAGTAAATGACACATCATGTTAATTAAGATTCCTTAAATTGCTTAAAAATACATACAAAAAGTTGTGCGCATATAAAAAGCTTTTTTAAAATTAAACTAACTTGGAGAATCACGCTGCGAATAAGGGCATTGACAGATGTGAAAACAATGTCCTTTGTCCCTTGGCAGCACCAAAGGACTATCCCCCCTTTGCTGAAAATTACGAAAAAGTCCAACATATTGGAGCTTTTTATCGGCACTCTTCTTGATCACTGCACGAGGTCGTAAACTTTAAAGAGGCTTGAGCAGCCCAGCTGGCCCAGCAGAAGGCTGGCTTCTCTCACCATTCACTCTACTTGCTACTACGCAATTTCTTCAGTGTCTTTATTCACCATCCACACGGTCACAGATCTAAACAAGAGGACAATGAACAATGAAGGAATACGTAAAAACCTTCACAAAGAGACCTGTAAACACCACATAAAAGTTAGTATTAATTCATAAACCTAACAAAATGTTAATTGCTAAAGTTTAAAATGCATGCAATATTAAAAATAGGAAAAGGCAAACGAATCTCAAAAATAAACCGTAACAGATGTGTACTATGTAAAATGTAAACAAAAGCTCCGTTTGAGATTGCTGGAACGAAAGTTATAAGTTTTAGAAATAATAAGCAATAAAGTATACCTCTCTTATCTATCAGATACTTTTACTTATAATTAATTTGTAGTACACGGTTTTGAGCGGAAAAGTGAAAGTAAAATGGAATAAAAGAAAGTATGATTTGGCAATTTTCTTACCTGACGTAAATAGAGCAAGGTGTTCTGCAAAAGGGTGTTCAATTCAAAAGGAAACACAGCCAGCACAGGTAGGACTAGGACTGTTGTAGCACTACACTCTACACTACTTACTTACTACCTGGTATATCAATCGTGTCGCAGTAATTGCTGACGTCACAATACAATTAACGTAGAGTGAGAAGTGAAGTGAGATGAGAACAGCAGAGTACAACAATAACACGCCATGCAATCCTGCACTCGTGTACCCGCAGCACACGTGTTTCTCTATATTTAATTTTAACGTGGGAAAAGTAAAATTGGTGTTACCCTTTTATGAAGTGTTTGCTTGTAGTGCAAACTTTGCACCGGGAGGATTACAGACCGACGGAAGGATAGACCCCGGGTACCGGGTGATTTTCGGTTTGTTTTTGTATTCGACAGCTTTACCATTTGGCGAATAATTAATTTAGCTGATATGTACATAATTTTTAAACAATAATTGAAAATATATCAAGTTTTTTTTTAATGTGTAATGTCGATATGTCATGTCATATGCAAACAGCAAATAAAAAATTAAATTAAATATTGTATGTAAATGTTGAAATGTGTCCAGGTCCCCTCGAATTTGGAGGTTTGGAACACCAGATCTGGATATTTCGACGTGAAGCCTGAACAGTCCGTGACTGTGGAGTGGTGACCCTCGAGAAGGTTACTTTTATAATGTTTCAATTCACAATTCGACGAACGATCAACTATTAGGTATATGCAACATAGCTGACTCGATATGCTAATTTGTTAATGTATTTCAGATTCAGACCCAGATTTAAGTACTGAATACAGACACGCCACAGCAGTTTTAAGGAGCGGCTACATGTGTTGGGAATTTTAACTTGCGACTTTTTGACACTAGACAAGACAGAAAGAAAAGTTTGAGGGTGAAAGTCAAACTCAGACTAATTTTTGCAGATGTAATGTTAAAGTAAGTGCTTCCAATCTTTCATTCTTGGATTAATGAATGCCCTTATCATAATGTAATCGTAGTGTAATGGTTTAAATAAGTTTTATTACTGTCTAATATCTGGCTCTGTCTCAATTTCGTGAATTTCAGATAGAATATGGCTTTACACAATATAATTAATGCCTTTCTTCGAAACGGTGGCACCAAGTACATTTATATGAGGCCAATAGTATTAGGGCCTTCGCGATGCTGTTGTCAGCGCCAAGTCAATAAAATCCCTTGCCGCATTCAAACGTTATCAACATCTTCGTCAGTTTGGAAAAGAAGAAAAGGCTCGGTTGTAGCTGAACCATCAAATCTAGTGGAGAATAAAAAAAGTGATAGTAAAATAATTAACGTTTGGAAAAACATTACTGTAAAGGAACTTGCACTGGCAGTGGACAGACGCGTAGGTGAGTATCTATAATCAAATCATGGTAAATTATTTTATAAAGTTTTTGAGACCGCAATCAGAAAGTTCAGAGTCAGAGATATAAGTGAAATGTTTATTTATGTCAATGTGTCATTTTTTGGAAATTATGGCGAAATTTATTTTTCCAGGATACTCATTCCGTCCTTTCCTTGATCTTTTGGCTGCGGTCTTGTAAATATTACATTTGTTTGTGGAATGAAATACTCTAGAGAGATATTTATGGAAAATATTTCAGATGATGTATTTGAAGCAATACTATACGTACCAAACGCAGATGCCTATGACCATCCTTCAAGTCCAATTGATGATATACAGATAGCGTTTGCCATAGCTAAGAAGTTAGGATTTAAATGTAAAATAACAGCCCCTCCTGGACGTGCACAAGATCACGATAAAGTAGTAGATGTAGAACCAAAGTCAAGACCTATTCGGGAACAGGATTTGTTACCTCGACCTCCTGTAGTCACCATTATGGGCCACGTAGATCATGGGAAAACTACCTTGTTGGATGCATTGCGGAATTCTAATATTGTAGCATCCGAGGCAGGAGGAATCACTCAGCACATAGGGGCATTCCAAGGTTTGCATATTCGTTGATGAATCTAATAATCGTTTTTTTTCACAACTGAGTTTGTAACAGTAATAAAAAATTTAAGTTTAAAACATTAATTTAATAAAGTTTTCTAAGAGAGAATCGAAAGTGAAAATGGAGAAAGTGTAATTTGCCTGGAAAGTCTTGAAAGAGATTTTGGTGAGGTATTTAGCGTATAGATATAAAAATTAAAAGCCTGGTGAAAGTGTACAAATTAGTTTTTACTCTTCTATGAGTACGGATTTGAGTGAAAATCAAGTGAAAGCAAACTTTGTAATGTGCTCTTAGGATGTTTAATGGTGAAAGTCATGTGAACTTGATTCTACCCATCTCTGTATACTAATTATTAATATTATGCTCAATGATATATTTTTAGTCACAGTAAATTCTCAGAAAATCACATTTTTGGATACTCCTGGTCATGCTGCTTTCAGTGCCTTAAGAAATAGAGGAGCTCAGGTAATTCATTATTTCTTTAAATCCATGCTACAGTTTGGTGTACTATGATATGGTACTGTAAGCGCTTTCTCTTTCCCAACGCTAATTACGTATGGGAATTTCACATTTCACTGATATTTTTAATTTATAATTTGTTTTTATCAAGTACCACACAATAATTAATTGTAGTGAAAGTCGGGGAAAGTGGACTATTCGGTTGGTTGAAGCTGTAAGAGCGCAAAGGTAGGCATGGGAAAGAGAAAGTTATATCAGTTGTGTGGATAAAATGTACTTGATATTTCTTCTGGAAAAAGCTGATAATGATAATGTAAATATCTTAGGTCACGGATATGGTCATATTAGTTGTTGCTGCCGACGATGGTGTTATGGAGCAAACAAAAGAATCACTAGCAATGATTAAAGCAGCCAATGGTATTTTATCTATTTACATTTTTGAATTTTATTGCATTGCAGTTCTTTCTCCAAAGTTTCAAGTACGGATTTAATTTAGAATTGTTTTGTGTCATATAGTTCCTATGATTGTCGCAATGAACAAAATCGATCGTGGAAACGCTGATCTGGTAGGTTTGATCCCTTCTGTTGTATGTACTGTTACTTTACAGCACGTCCTTATTATTACAGTGGACTTTAGTACTTATTACAACTTATTAGTGTCTAAATAAATTTAATGGGTTTCAATGATATAATATATTTTCCTTTTCTTCTGTGATATGTACAGGAACGCACTAAAAAAAGTCTTTTAAGAGAAGGAATACAATTAGAAGACTTTGGAGGAGATATTCAAGCTGTACCAATATCTGCCCTGAAAGGCACAAACTTATCTCTTCTAATGGATTCCATTATTCTTCAGGTACATAGCTATCCAAATGATTATGAAGTATTATTATTGCACAACGTTTTTTTACGATCTTATAAATAAATACATGCGTTGGTGCTCGTTGATATATAAGTTTACCTTACTTATGTTTCTACACAGGCAGAAATGATGAATCTACGAAGCGAATACAAAGGAATGGTCGAGGGTGTTGTAATAGAATCCAGTATTGATCATGGACGTGGGAAGTTATCCACAGCTTTAATTCAGAGGGGCGTCCTTCGTAAGAGTGCTATAATTGTTGCTGGAACTGCTTGGGCAAAGGTAACCATAAGTGTCATGCATATTTCAATATTAAATGGAATTGTAAGTCCTATTTTAAGGGATATTCAGGGAAAAATAATATATCCTATAATTGTATGTCAAAGTCAAATTGTGTTTCAAGGTTCGAGGATTATTTGACGAACATGGAAATGTCCTTACAAAGGCCGAACCCTCCACTCCTGTTGAAATTATTGGTTGGAGGGAACTACCTTCCGCAGGGGATAAGATATTCGAAGTTGAATCTGAAGTAAGCCATTTTTATAATTAGTAGTAAAGATATTTGTAGCTTCAATACTACCTGTAGTATTTTTAGCTTTTTTTTATTTGTCTAGAAAAGAGCTAGAGAAATTGTGGAATATCGGGAATCGTTAAAAATGACCGAAAAACAACTTCAAGATGCAGAAGCAGTCGAATTGAAAGTTTCCGAACACCTTAAGGTTTTCAAAGATTTTTAACTACTGAAGCGTAATTTATAGTTTTGCTAAATGCATAGTAAATGGTAATTAAGTTAATTAGGTACCAAAATTAGGATATTGTGATTTATTCCATTTCGAATTCTCGTACGGTACAAGTGTGTAAATGCCAGCTTCATAATATGCCATTTTCTGCATATTATGAAGCTGAAGATGTAAAATGGAAGTAAACTTGGCTAGGTAGTAGGTAGCTAGCTATGTATTATGTACTATATTATATTTTGCTTTACAGGACTATAAAGTGGCTTTGGCTGCTAAACGGAAAGCTGGTAGGCGGAGATTAAGAAGAACTGGTCCTAGAGCAAAAGAAACAGTCGAAGACGATTCAACGAAAATAGCACTTATTGTCAAAGGAGACGTGGATGGCTCAGTTGAAGCATTTTTGGATGTTTTGGATACATACGATTGCCACAATGATTGTCGTCTTGATATAGTCCATTATGGTAAACATGCTGTGTAAAGTGATAGCATGAATGAAAATCCTACGCCTTAAACCCGCGGGGATTATATTTGTACATTTTACTTTTTCCCAGCTTCTACCAAACTAATTACTTTTATAAAGCCAAACTTTTAGCCAAAAGCAACATTTCCTTGCTACTAGTTTGATTCTTATAGGTTAAGTAAGAGTTAAAAGTTTCCTGAAACGTATTTCCAGCTAGCAGACATCCAGACAATCGAGTGATATTAATTGGCAATTCCTTTTGACAACAAAATAAAAGTTGTCCAGATTGCGATTGGCAGTAAAGTAGCAATATTTTCAGAAATGGCAGCAGAACAGCCGACATGAAAAAATTGGCAACATTGTTATAGAAGTCAATAGAAAATACTTAGTCTTAGTCGTAAGAATTGGCCATTTATATAGCCACTCAGAAAGATTGAACCAAGAATGGTCACTGTCACATGACCCTGACTGTTGCTTGACTAGCCTGACTTTGACAAAGTGTTAAAGGATTTATTCAGTTATTGACTTAATTTTTATTTTGCATTTAGTTTATTATTTGGTTGCTATTTGGAGTGGTGAATGAAATAATTTGTCAGATAAAGTCATTGGATATCTGAAATTGTTGCCAAAAAAGAATTGGCAATTAGAGGGCGAATCGAGGCCTGTACTAAACTCGAAGAAGGTTTGTAATCCATGGGGAATTAATGATATCGATTTTCTTAGGTGTCGGTGACATAACGGAGAGTGACATAAATATGGCAGAGATCTTCTCTGCTTACATTTATGGTTTTAATATCTCCTTGCCTGCGAATCTGGAGAATGAGTGCAAGCAGCGTCGTATCGAGTATCGAATCAGTAACATTATCTACCGTCTTGTAGAAAGTCTCAAGGAGGATTTAAAGAGCAAATTGCCCCCAAAATATGAAGAGGAAATATTAGGAGAGGCTAACGTTCTTGCCGTATTTCAAGTTACTGAAGGAAAGAAGAAAATCCCTGTAGCCGGCTCTCGGTGTGTTAAAGGTCTTCTGCGTAGGAATGAATCATTTCGACTCATTCGTGGCTCTGAGACATTATTTGATGGTAATTACCATATGCATGTGAATTAGCTAGACAAAATAGTCAAAATAGTTCTAAAGTTAGATTGGTGATGACATACAATCGCGATTCTCATGACATTTTATGTAATAGAGATGATTATTTAATATTGTAGGAACTCTGACCTCAATGAAACATGAAAAGAATGACGTGGAATCTATTAAGAACGGACTGGAATGTGGGCTGGGACTTAGTGATGTGACTATAACACCGAAAGAAGGGGATACAATTATTTGCTATCGTATGGTTGAAGTTCCACAGACCACAGAATGGGATCCTGGATTCTAATAAAATTAATTATACTCCGCATTTTTGTGTACAAGAACCTCAAGTAATTTTTAAGACGGAATAAAGTATAGCCCTATTTTCAGACTAGTAAGAAATGCTTAAATCATGACATTTAGAATTTAGAATTTTTTCCTCTCATTTTTGGAACTAGGTAGACAGATATGTAGATACATTGAAAGTTGAAACTTGAAATTGAGTCATATTCTTGTGAAAAACTTTCTTTCTGAAAACTGGAAAGTGCTTTCTGAATATATTTTAGAAATTGATCAAGACATAGATAACTTATATTAATTCATGAAAAATATTACATATAAATTGACAACGATATGAATAAGACAAACAAAAGAAAGGCAGAAGAGTTACGTCCCCACTCGAAAAATGATCTAATTACAAAAGAAGTTAAAAGGCTTCTGTTATAGTTTTTGTGCGTAGAAGGAAGGGAATGAGGAGATATTGTGATTCCGCTTCAAGTTTTTAATCAAATTGAAAGCTCGTTAAAGAGGAATTACTTCTGGAGAAATAAATTCCCTTGAGATGTGTCTGTTCCACCTACTCAAATTTGCGTTTCTTGTGGAAGTGAACTCATCTTCCTTAAGTAAACTCCTGCTTTGCCTTGAGTATTTTTCATCCTTTGTAAGAGCTGAATGAGCACGTCGTATTCAAAAATAAGTGCTTGTATAGGCCATATGTGCAGCAACTGAGATCACTGGCGTAGTATTAACTTGAGGGAATTAGGGAATCATGTAATAAAAGCAAATATCCTAGTAGTTTGCCCAAAGATGCAATAATGTCATCCCAGATGCACAGAGCAGAAACCTCCCACAGATGATTTTGCTACGCCGTAATATTTCTGAAATATTATGCCAACTTCTAGTGTAGCTGTTCAGCATCATGGCGAGGTTGAAGTGCAACAGATTAAACTCCTAGCATCATTCTTCTCTCTCTTTCTCAGTTTCCTATCTCAGTGAGCAGAAAACCCTTGGCGTTGTTCTTTATGTCATATCATATTTTGTTGTCATTTTACGTCATTCTCATCATTTATTATCGTTGTTGCTTCTATATTATTATAATGACACAATAATAGCATAATATGTTATGCCATATTATTAAAACGATTTCTGATTGCTTATGCTTGGATCATGAATAATTTTCTTCTAATGGTCACTAGTCACTACTTTTTGTCTGAATAGCGGAAATAATATTAGCTCTTGCATGGAATGTAGAAAAATTGATTCCAGTTTTAAGTAAATGATTGTGACTTGGGATTAGGAATTGTGAGTTATATTATATTCCCGAAAATGTAACTGACCAATGAAAAGGAATCGTTAACCGTAAAGAATGGTTTTCTGAAGATGATGTACATTTACTTAGGACTTTGTTTATGCACCGCTGGCTGAAGTACTGAATGGGAAAGGTAAACAATGTTTTGAAGAGTACAAGATTAATATTCTCAAGATCCAGGATAAATAGAGGCTGACGAATCGGATATCACCGAATAGGATCATAATATATACAATAGAGAACATGAAATATCTTCCATAAATGTGTGTGCCAGTGTGTGGTGGGTCTGGGTGACTTCATGATGTACATGCAAAGGGTACATGTATTCTGGATTTTGGACTTGTGTGGCTTGTACAAAGAGAAAGCAGACTGCTACTACTACTACTACTACACGTTACGAAGATCATCCACCACACACTGACTGTCGTATCTTCATACGTTGAACAGCTCAAGCTTTCCTAAAGATTTCTACGGCTTGCAGAATTTTCTGCTTATAAAGCTGCACGTTTAAGGAATTTCATTCAGTTATTACTTACAAGTTTACACGTTGCTTCCTAACCACATACACATAATTTTAACACAAAATTGTACCTTATTTGAATAAGATAACTGGATTGGTCATATCACTTCTTATTAATATTTCTGTACATTCAGAAACAACTGCTAAAATTTGTAAAATTTAAAATGGAGTTTCGTAAGTCATTACTTCACTTCTTAAATATTCCCAAGAAAACAAAATATAATTGTACATTATGCTATTTCAAGTACATACATGTTGGATTATAATTAAAACAACATTACTATTTTAAGGTAGTGGAACTGTACTGGCATTTTTCGTCGTTATGACCTGCTCATTTTATGGGGAAAGCAAACCTTTTCACCACCATGAAATGGACAAAGTGGACGTTTGCATCTTTACCTGCGACTACTGCTTTAAAGTAAAATAATAATAATTGCACTCATTTTCAACCATTTTATAGCAATATTACAGTTACTCCGTCCTTTCCCTTAATTTACAAAGTAAAAATATAGCCATAGCCATGCGATTTACATTCTAAGGGGGCTATTTGCGACTTCTCCACAACGAGAAAGCACTTTCTCCGCACAGATAGCTACTATAGCTATACATTTATCAATTCCTTTATTATCATAAAAATAGCATAACTAAATAGCATAACTAAAATAATTGCTAATAAATATATGACAAATAATTTGTAGTAAATGGATAAACTTTTGTTTTATGCGCAGGGAGATTTCGTAGTTGCATGTGCTAACGATTGCTTAGCCACGGAAGGTGTTATGGGACCACTTTGGAGCAGAAACTGCCCTTTCTTTCAAAAGCAAGCAGATTCTCAACAGAGCAATACAAATATTAACCCTTTCAATTAATCAATTAATGAAGCATCATTAAAAATATAGACACTATGGTAGTCTTATATAAAGTAGTATATATTTGTAGCCTTGTGTATAGCTACTGACTTTGATTGAAATAAATCTGTTTTAAATTGATGAGCAGTACCGTACATATATATATCCATATGTACAATGCGACAGGAATAATATTATTTTATGGACTTACTAAGTATGTACTACATACTACACCATTAGCACTAATTACTATTACTTCCCCAGCTTGTTTATTCACTGTCATCACTGTGAAAAGGCAAAAATGGTAACAATTAACGTTTATAGGCGCATACTTAACTATGCATTTGACTGTCAACTTTTCGGTGAATGAATTGATTGAGCCTACCAGGGAAGGTAAATAACGAGAAAATTTCACAAAGAAGCATAATAAATCAATACATCCATGGCCCATTAATATGCATAACTTGAAAGGAAAGCAAATCAGTTTTCTTTTGGTATCTAGCAAGCACATAATGTACATGTAATGTAGCGCTTAACTTGATAACAAAATAACGAGATACTTATGCATTATTATGTTAAATTTTTGTTTTAAAATGAAACTATTATGTAAGATTAAAAAATCATCGTCAATTGATTTGTGAAATAAATCGTAAAAGGAAGTCTGCAATTTCTTTTAATTGTATCATAATTTTCCATGCAAATCTTTTGCAGGTATAATAATAGTATTTAGAAATATAAAAATTTCGTACATTAAACAGTTAGTTGGTTTTCTTGGTCTTGCTTTTAGTCTTCTTTACCTTTTTCAACGTATCCATATTACCCTTGAGAAGATTACAGTAGGCCAACTGAAAACGGTTTACATCTTTTGAAAGTACCTAAAAAACAAAATATGTATTGTCATTAACAGCCTGTTGCATATATTTTATTCTCGAAACCAGTAATAATGTCCGAATAGAAAGGAGCTAATCAAACATATATATGAAGTATATTTCTATAACATTAGCAAAATCTACGACATGGTAAATGTTATTACATAATTTACAACTTTTCTATCATTCCATCCAACGAAATTAGTTCACACGACTGTATGACGTCATCGTAAATTATAACCCTCAATGCTGTTATTATCAAAGGAAAAGTTTTCTTCAATTAAAATTACATTCGCTATAATACATATTATGGACACTCAATGCTCCTGATTATGATACTCATACTCATGCACTCATAGTCGTAATGTTAACTTGTGTCAAAATGTCACAAGGGCACGACTTGAAAGTTCGACATTTCAGATGAAAAGTGTACATAATTATGAATCTAAAATTAAATTCCATTTTCAAAGGGTAATGGTAAGTAAGAAAGAGAAGGTGTTGACATCAAAAACGATAAACTTTGCAAAATGTTTCAGAAACGTTACGAAACTTACAAAAGTTACCCTTTAACAGAAGTGAAATAATTTATTTTGTTTGATAGACTATGAATGCTACTATGCTACATTCAAGGAAGTTCTTTCTTTTCCGTGAAAGTTGTATGTATATATTTACTGTTGCTGCGATTAATAAAGGGAAAATAATATTCTCCTTGATGTAGGTATTGCAAAATGAGTGGGAGTGGGACAGACAGCGTTTTAACTTCTACGTTTTCTGATGCTCTAAGATTCCCCAATCCCTAAAAATAGGTATTGGGAAAGAATGCATGGTGAAATATTCCCAATAAAGAATCTTGCCATTTGAGTATTATTCAATAATGGCCAGGGATACTGTTACAAACGTTAACCTCCAAATAAGCTTTGCTAAATGCAATGGTATCAACTGCCATGTAAGACTCGCAACAATATAGTACATGCATAGAGTACAGAGAATGAATGAATATGAAATGTACTGTTATTATTAGTTTCGCATACTTAAACAAATAGAAGAACAGTTTCTGTTATGCTGTTATACTATGTTATGTACATGAATCCAACTTTCACCACACCGTCCTATGCTATGAACATTTCTTCAACTTTCACTAACACCACCATCACATGCGAGTCAGCGTTCCATTCTAGTGAAAATTAGCGAAAGAGAAAGTGGAATGTTTCATGTTCCATTACTTCCATTGCCTATAATATATGTAGCCAAGACCAAGAAATGGTCTATGGCCCATTCTGCTTGCTTTCGTCTGTCTCGACGCTCGAAAGCATGGGGCTACGCGAAACTTTCCCTACCCATTTCCAACTTCCTTCCAAAATACGCTCTATTATTATTTTCTGAATGTGGCTTTGTTCGGTCTCCTGGGGCAGGGTTTGCAACTCTGAAAACATATTAAAATTTTACGCTGTCCAAAGATAAGTTTAATAGGATGTGTGTTACGGGGTAAGAGTAGATTCCCACCAGAATCACACACATACACCACTGACGGCTGAAGCCGTGAGGGCTGACTTGCAATGCCTCCCGGATCCCGTTACAACTTAACTGACATTTTACAAACTTAAACACGTAGAGACTTAGGCTATCTGGCTAGACTCTGGCTGGACTGGAGGTCAGGTCCGTAGTAAACTAGACCTCATCTCCGACATGTGTGTCCGAGCGGCATTGGCGGCTTTTAGGTAGGCAGTTAGAAATTACTTAGACTTTTCCTAACACACACCGAAATGACAGAGCGCCTAATCAGACAGCGCTCAGAACCGATGATAGTTATGATTGCATGATCACATTCACTTGTCATACATCAAGAACGAGAGTCAAATCAATGCTAATCATGAAGAAATGGTACTATTCTGTACTCGTAATACTGCAAGATCCTCTCCGTGTTGGCACAAGAGGTCAAGGTCACAAGGCTGCTATAATACCAAAAAACTATAATAATTATAGTATAATACATCACAAAACTCTTACTTTTAGTTTTAAGCAAATAATACCGAAGGGAAAGTAATATTAATGGGCTAGAAATGGCGTGAAAAATGTATGGTGGGCTGTTAATGCGTGAAAAGACGTCAATTCAAGCGGTGAAACTCCTATTCTCATATTGTCTACTTTGTCAGTCACATGGTGAAAGTCCTATTCTCATATTATGTCTACCTCGTTATTCACATGGTGAAAGCCCTATTCTCATTATAATATTATGTATACTATCTACTTTGTCATTCACATGGTGAAAGTCATATTCCCATTATGTCTACCTCGTCATTCACATGGTGAAAGCCCTATTCTTATTATTATGTCTACTTGGCCATTCACATGGTGAAAGTCATATTCTCATATTAGTCTACTTTGTCATTTATAGCGCTGCTGCTCCCTGTACCCTATACAAGTGCATAAGATAATTGGGCAACTTACAGATGTGGTTATTTTACGATTATGTAATTTGGCTCTCATCAGACAATAGACTTCTGTCTCCGGTTGTGGAGGAGGCTGCGCTTGTTTGCCAGCTGCTTTCCCTTTAGTTGCTTTCTCCCGCACATGACCTATACAAATATTATAAAATATATTTAACTTTTGACTTTAACTATTATTTGTCAACTTCTATTGTCTATAACAAATATTTTTTAACCGAATAAAATTAAAATAGATATCTTTAATACGATTTTATCATTTTGCTATAAAAATTTTGCTAATTAATTATAGTTTCCAATATTTGAAATCTCACATTTTTTCATTGTAACGCACAAAGTGCCCGTTCCGGTACTTCTAGACTTTTGAAACAACCTTGTTAGTTCTAAGAGAAACTACAACACAGAAAATAAATTATATCATCAATTAAAAGGGCCGGCAAACTAAGGTATTCAAAACTAATGACCATAATAAAAATAAAGGTTTATAATCAATTGATGATTAAAAAATTAATACATAATATGACAGAAAGGTATACCACATCATTCTGCAAATGAACCATTGTATGAAGACGAATAAACTGATGGAATCCACCACAAGTGCCAAATTACCAGCTGAATATAGTTTTCTTCGATTTATTATACTACTCCTGCCACCATTATTTTGGCTAACATCAAAAGAGCAAAAAAATTGAAGGTGTTGACAGAGTTAATCCGACACTAAATTGAAAGTTAAATTTTAAATACTAGTGTTCAAAATTTGCATTATGTATTATGGAAACTAATACACGCACAATAACATATGGTTTTCCATTGCCCAAGAGTTTGTAACATTGCGCCGCCTACAACAACCACACGTTGACTACACCAACAACGCTTATAATATAATGCAGGTAACTTTTAGTCATGGGAAATCATATCACTGCACTGCACTGATACCAGTATCAGCAATTTTAGGCAGTTATCATCAGTATAAAAAATTAACCGTTTTATTAGACGTTTATTAGTTACAATTTACAATCACACAATTCACACATCATAAAATGACAAAATGCTGTGTTTATTGGAAGAACGTAGAACGACAAATTACATAATTTTCAGTTTTTCTTTTCATGGGTGCCTGCCTTTCCGCGCAATGACTGACTATATGCCTTCACCTATGAATTAAAGTACATGCCCAAAACATTTCCTGAAACAGAACATAACAGAAAGTATAATATTGCTCCGAGGTTTTCGAAATTTTTTATATCTTTATTATTATTTTATAATTTTTCGAAAAAATTCCGAGAATCCAATAGAAGGACGAGAAACCTTAAGAACTGAATGAATGTTACAAAAATTAAAATACAAACAATCATTACAAATGTATATACAGTCAAAAACGGGCAGAAACACGTGTTTTAATGAAGCTATGACTAACAAACTATAAATAATTAATATTTTATAAAATAGCATATTGTTCATATAAAAGTTGCCGAATAATATAATAATC
This sequence comes from Tomocerus nigrus, assembly GCA_019776505.1. Taxonomy (NCBI): domain Eukaryota; kingdom Metazoa; phylum Arthropoda; class Collembola; order Entomobryomorpha; family Tomoceridae; genus Tomocerus; species Tomocerus nigrus. The sequence goes on from JABASI010001856.1 coordinate 16,495, forward strand.
ATCAGAAAGACATCCTTCGACAGTAAGTTTTCCAGCCTCTTGCTACAAAATAAATAGAAAGAATTCAGTTGTGAGGTTGTGATATAGTAAAACGAAATGATCCATTTTGTGCGTTTGAGTTATCATGTTTAAAAAATTACCCGTCTAATGCAAACAGTTCCGTTAGAACACCAAAGCACTCCTCCGGAAAATTCGGATGGTATTCCCCGTTTTAATAGAACTTGCTTGAAATCTGAAAGCTTTAATTCATTCACAAAGACAGTCAAGTGAGGAATGTATTTTGCAACTGGAAGAGGTTCCAAACTGGGCACAAGAATAAGAGCTTCGTCATCATTACTACTTGTTTCGAGGTCCACATCTCGCTCTTGCAGCTGCTCTTCCACCAACAGTAAATGACCGTCAACCCATGCTAATTCCGCATCTTTTCCTTTCTTGAAGTCCAACGATGACACAAGGGAATCCTTTAACTTTACTTGATAAATGTGACTTTCAGTAGTTACATCTACTATTTCTCCCAGAGCAGGTGCATACACTTTTGAATCTGGTAAAATTCGTTGGCAAAAACTGGCAAGTAATTCAGATGACTCTTTTGGGCCCCTAGTTATGATGCATCTTCTGGGTTTCATCTATAATAAAAGCCACAAGGGAAAGAATGTTGAAAATTGTTGAAAAATTTATTACTAAATGAAAACTCATGAAGTTGCAAGACACGAAAATAATTAATTACCTGCTCAAATATTTTTTGAATTGACTCTCCATCAGATCTGCCTTCGAAATCGATAAACATGATTTGACAATTTACTGTAAAAACTTGCTTATGAACGTTACATTTTGTAGGAACCTCAGCTTCTAATTCGAATTCTTGGTTAACTGCATGTTTCTTTGGAGCTTTGTAATCGAAATCGTTAGTAGCTTCAGCCCATTGAAAATCTTCGGGTCTACATATTGGATCAAACATTAAAAAAATATTTTTTGCGTCAGATTCAGTTCACTGTAATTAGTTTTAGTTCTGTTAAACTTGCACACATTTGTACTTCATCAAACCTACCTACTTTCAATTATACATGTGTATCACAACAAATTAAATATGCAAACTTACCGAATAAACTCTCCATACTCGTCAAATTTGATCTTCTCTTCAAAATACGGAAACAAAGGGTATTTGCTTTTCGCCGATTTAAAAAGTCCAGTCTCTATTTTTGTTTCCATTCCAGGTTTGATAAACAAATCATGGCTAACACGACTTCCGTGGTAAATTCCAGTAATTTTGATTTCCGAGTCAGAGTCATCAGAATCATCAGAATCCAGCATTGCCTCTCTAAATGATTTTTCCAAACAAATGTAAATAACTAGACCAATAAAATTAATGTGAAGAAGACGTTAGAAGACATGACAATAACAGAATACCTTTTCTCCTTTTTAATACGATATTCGCGTTCTCTTTCTTGTCGGTAGAACTCATCAAGCTCCCTTCCTTCAAGTTTAACTCGCTGTTTAACTTCAAGTTCTATGGTCCCTATGGTTGGGTTCTCCATTAAAATACGCCCTAACGTCCCAGGACTTGAACGGCTTGTTAAAATAACGCAGTTCCTTTGGTCATGACACCATTGCATGAAAAGATCCCTAGAAAAGCCGGATTCCATATCAGGGGTGCTTGCAAGGACAACCTTTAAAAATGAAATAACATTGTTTTATTGCCAATTTGAAATCCAAGAAGTAGGAATTGTTCTTACTAATGATAAAATAAAGACATTTAAAGTTGGTAACAATTATAGGTATTACTATTTTGTGTACATACCTTCGGTGATGGTATTTTGTTTAACTGAGCTAGATTATGGATTATATTAAGGTGTTTAAATTGAAAAGGATTATTTCGAGCTCCTTCAAAGCTCCGCATCAGTTTATCACTCATCCATTCAATCTAAAATTTCAAAAATAATACAAAATATTCAAAATAGCTATTTATTGTGTCAAGTTTGGAAACAGTCTCCAATATTTTATAAAAACAAATACCTGAGATTTAGCAAATTCCATGACGTGATACGCAACATTATTAATTAATGCTAAAGAAAATGAACTAAGGCCAGATTCTTTATTACGCCATAGCTGATCAAGCATATGCGCTAATTCCAATACTCTTCCAGCAGTATCCACAGCCAAAAGGACATTCCCTCCACTTCTTAGTGTGTGAAGAATGTTAGCTGTGAATATAAAAAATAAACACGTTTATTATTTCCACCAATATTATTTTATTATAGTAATAATAATACCTAGCAGAATTGTAATAATCTAATCCAGTACACCATTTACAAATCCATTTAAGGTAATATGAGAATTTTGTTTACCCAGCAATTGTTCATCCCGATTTCTTCTTCTTGCTTGTGAATAGTTGGCATTAAATGAATCAGTAATAAACAGGGACGGCCTTTGCACTTTTTCTAACTCGCATCCATTAAGATGTCTCTCTTTCTTGTGATTATAATCAATAGCATAGTAGATATCTTCTTCTCCAATTTTTACAATTTTCCAGATGGTACCACCGATCATATGACCAGCAGGTGTAGGAGTGATAGTTAGCCCATAGCCTTTTCCTATTCGACCGTAAAATATTATTATCCATGTATTTACAAATAACACAAAATTCGTATGCTTATATTATAGGTATATACTAGGTATACCGATAGTCGATGACGATAGCATATTATATTAAATATAAATTCATAAAAGAAGAATTAAACACAACTTGACTTTCTGTAAAGTAAAAGTAAAATTCTAAATTCTTTTACAAATAATATACCTTTCAAGCTAACACTTTGATGATATTTGATCTGGGTAATCTTTTCGAATGCCGTGTCGACGTCATCCAAGCTGAATAAGTCAAAATTTTCGTTGTTATGTTTGGAAAGATACAAATCATACATAAACATCTGACCCATTTTAAAAACAGGTATTGTTGCATAGATTGGACAAGACATTCCACATTTCCCAACTAAATACGGAAGAGCTCCTAAATGCAAATTATCCGGATGAGTTAACAGAATAGCATCAACTCTGCTGACGTATCTGGAAAACAAAAACAGCAAAACGATTAAAATATTATTGTTTAACAAAATCAAGATTTCCGAAAAAACGCTAAACAGTTACGCTAAATCCAAGCTTCAACCTGCCACTACGCATCGTTACGTTCCGGAGCATAATATCTCACCAACCCTTGACCTTGACCCCTTTTGAGGGGGTCAACTCAACACGGGTTTTATAAAACCAGGTAATTCCTAGCCTGGGCTACAGCAGAATATATTATAGAGGGAGGCTAGGCCCTGGGGCAGTACCCAGGGACGCTAAACTCCGGACATGGCTACAACATAACTGTAGCTAATAGAATATAATACATTTTTCAACTCCATTTCCATGTCAAATTAATATGTCCTGGTCCTGCCCTGTCAGGATTACACAGATTCTTTTAAATTAAGTCATGGAACGATGAACACTGGCCGAACATGACTTCTTCTCTAGAGGCTTTTAATGCTTTTCGGAAAATGAACCATGGGCATGAGCATGCAATGACGACCTATTTTTGGGGAGGGGGGTCTTCGCGCAGAGAACTCAGTAACCCACTAAAGACACAGACACAGGACCACAAACACGTCCAACACAAAATGTATGCGCAAAACGAATTCATTAGCAATGTTGAAACCAACCCACCTTATACCCACTACCCAAAGTACCCATCACCTACTCTGAATGGAGCGAGCCGATAATGATTATTATTGAATACTGACTGAATACCACAATTATAAATAATGAGAGATTTTTTACTTTTTAAGCTCCCTTATGTAGTTCATATCAAACTTTTCGTCCCAGCCACAATCTAAAAGAAAACGAAATTCATCAATTTGAAGAAGGTAGCACGGAGGGGTTTCCCCATGAGCTCCAGAAATAGCTTGTAACTTGATTATGGAAGTCATGATTGCTCTCCTCTTCTAGATGAAATACGAATTGAAATCTGTAAAAAAAAATCTACTATAGTCTATAGTCTATAGTATATATAAAAATCATTTTTACTGACTGAGATCTAAAATCGAAATAAATATTGAATATTTTTTATTTTACTTGTGAACTTTTCAGGTATTTATCCACTGTCCACCTTTTGCTTTTATAATGATAAGATGACCTTGTTGGCTCAATAAAAAATAGAATTTCAAGGTTCAGTACTAAAGTTTTGACATTTTTCTGCTGCCACAGTATTTTGTCCTCTTGACATGAATCTCTTGCACTTTGAGGTTAAAGGCTCCGTGTTCAGGCCTTCGCTGTTCAGTACCCTATCTAACGTAGTTTACAGCCGACAATTTAAATATTCGCTCTTCACCAGAGTCCCCAGCCTCAACGGCAACCAGCCGCTGTTGCCGAAATTAGGTTAAAATCGGCTCGTAGCTTTATTAACTTTGGTTAACAACTTTTTGAACTATTTAGAATTTTTGAGGTTTTGGCCTGAAAACCCCAAGTTGATATTTTCTTTAAATACTTAGCCAAAAAACTAAAAAACATTGTTGATTTATTGACCTAAATACGCAGAATAACGTTAATAATGTCAAAATGTTTCGAAGATGATATATCTCCTAATAATAAATAAAATTAAATATTTCTTTAGTTGTTTCCTAAAATCGCCCTGTGTTAAAGCGGGTATTGCAAGACCCTCCATGGTATCATGGTATGTTTTCTAACTGAAAGAAAAGATATGCTCTGTCATCTGTTGTCTGTCTGATTCAGTTTTTAAAAAGAAATATACCCTAAAGTAGAAAAATGCCAACCTTTTTCTGTTGGTTGTTGATAACTAACCTTATCTTCATTTTTGTCCTGAATTCAACAAAAATACTGTGTTAATTTTTTCATTTAGAGTCGTCGGCTGCTGCTGATTTTATGCGAATTTCGGCTGCGATGGCGGCTTGACGGGACGGTGTAGTGCATCATGCCAACATCTTCCAAAGCGCCAATACAAACTTAGCGCTGTAAATGAATCGCTGGTTTATAATATAATATTATTATTATTTGTAATTTGTTAAGTATTTGAGAATTTTGAGATTACGATTGTTAGCTGACGAATTTGATTTCTAGATTTCGATTTTTGCTGTATCTGAGAGAAAAGGTAGGAGAGATCAATTTTTGGTTTTAAAGACAGGTAACTTAATTTGAATTTATGACTGCAGTAATTTTTTATTTCTTTTTAATACTTTTGACTTTGTTCTTACTTTCAGCTTTCACCGTTTTTCATATTTTTAATGTGTACATTTATTTTGGCATTTATGCTTCCCTTCCTTACTGCTATTGACTATTTTTATTTTCAGGTGATCTGAGGTGAGGAGTGAAGAGTCTTATAGCCCCTCTTGAGATAATGAATTTAGAATTACTTGGTTAGAAATTTCATTGTATTTACTTCACTGAGTCATTTAATTTTGTAAAAAAAATCTTGCTTTGTTGTGAAGTCATGCTAATATTTATTACCTATGTCATAGTATGTTAATGTAATACTAATTTTTAATTTTATGATCAATTCCTTTGTAGAGTCTTTTGGACAGAATTATCCTGAGGTATGTTACTGAAAAGTATATAGTATTGGTTTTTGATTATTTTTACTAATTAATAATTATTGACCGTAAATATAAGAAAGACCTGCTTTGCAAATACAGAAAACAGAGACTAAACATAGTAGCACCTTGATATTCATGGTGCAGTCAGTGTCTGGGAGTTTCTGTTTCGGCCTTTGCCATGGCCATCATCAGTTTTATATTAATCACTTGTCAGTAATTAATAAGTAATAGGGCTTTATTCTTATTCTGGCTGGAATGGTACTCTCATTCTGTCTGCCTCTTTTTTCAAGCCTTTTTTAAGTGTGACAAGCCTCTTTTTTCGGTGCGCTTTAAGAACCGAG
>JABASI010001857.1:0-22419 GCA_019776505.1 Tomocerus nigrus
TGAAGTTGAGACGAGGAGAGTGCAGTAGGGTTACGACTTAATGAGATTGTAAACCGGATTCAGGTACCACTGGAATGGAATGGACTCACTCACTATAATATTATACCATACACAGACTACAGACACTCTCACTCTTTTCTTTGACTATAAGAAAATGAGTGGAAGGGTAGGAGTCAATCCTGGACTCTTATTTTGAAATGGACTGGAACTATAGTGAGCACTGACTGCTATTATTATTATTATTATTATAGAGAATGTAACATCCTATTAGTGTACATTTTAGTCTATGCTTTACTATTAGGTGACTGGCATCTGAGATATTACAATTTATTTCAGAATCCTGAATATGTTTATTAAAGGGATGTAGAAAGACACACTTACACCGTGTAACAATGCAAGGTATTTACTAAAAATATTTACAGAATTTACCCTGTGGCCAGTATTAATGCCAACCAACACAGAACATGCATTTTATTGCTTATCCACACTCTCTGTCCCGATTTTGTATGTTTTTCTACAGCTCCAGTCAACTGCACTCCGAGAAACTTAATTTATTAACTCTTTTTTATTGTTCATGTGCACACACTTATAAAAAAATTAAAACATCCCAATAATAATGAAATAATGAAGGGAAACACAGCAATAAAACATACCACACAAAATATATTCACCATTTACAAATGCATATATTTATATACATTGCTAGAATAGTACAGCTTTTATTACTGTACAAATATACCAACTGTTTTTAGTAGCTTTATGCATTTTTTCAGTAAAAATTTGTCAAGGCGAAAATTATTTAAAAAACTTTTCTTTGCCCAGCGAGGATTTAGCCAAAAAATTATATTCACTTGTCAGTAGGCGTTTAAGTAATGGCTTGGATTTTTTTCTCTCTTTATGAATGCAACAAAAGAGCCTTGAGATTTGAGCGTTTGTTTTGTTTCATTTTTGTTTAATCGTGGTATTAAATAGTTAGCAGAGTGAAACTGAAACTGCAGTGGAAAGGTCGTTGCAGAATGATTTTTACTCTCGAGGTGTCTAATCCCGTGTAGGACAAGAAAAGATTTGTGATTTTTGGTTGTAAGTTTGTGTTAGGTAACTGTAGTTCATTGTACGTACGGCTTCTTGAGACGAGCAACAAAAATGTCTTCTTTATCAAATATTTTTGTGCTTAGTGAATTTTTCATGATGTCTTATCTGAGGAACGTTAGCAAATGGTAACAAATCGTCTCCAGCCATTAAGCTAGATAAAAATGGTCAAAGAATTTTTCTGTGAAAATAGCCGTCGAGCAAGTCTTAGCAATTAAATGGTGGTGGGTTTAAAAATGTGCGTAGCCACAGCAAAGGTTAATTTTTAATTGCAGGTGCAGAAGGGAACAAGTGAAATGGAAAGTAAATAATATCTTTATTATTTGATGAGTACGAGAAAAATGCGAGGTTGTTGTTTGTAAATTAGAGGACTACTAGATGCAATAAATAGAAGGGATGTTATTACAGACTACAAGTCAGACATGCACTTGTAAAAGTGTGTGAGGTAATTATACGTATGCTACTACTACTAATTACATAATAGTATGTATGTCCAGAGATAGAGCGAGGGCCTTTAATCCTCAGATTCAACAGACTACATTATCACACATAAATTAGTATAGGAGCTAGCTGTGGAATTGTTAGCCGAGATCTGCAATAAATTCTTGAGCCTTTTAGACATTGACTATTCAACAGGGGCCAGGGGATATTTTATGAGTTTGAGTGGCATAGCATGATAATATTTTAGTGGTAGGACTTGTTGTGTAATGCAAAGCCTGTGAAAAGAACAATCATTAGTGGAGATGGAAGGATATTGCATTTATAAATATTAGTATGCCTCTATCTAGAGAGTCAGGAGCCGAGTGCAGAGATATTTTTAATCTGTAAATGAAATGCACTTAGATTTTCCCACAGTAGACAGATACGAGTACTATTCGGAAGTGCAGAGTCGGAATCTATTGTTGTGTTTTACACAGTGGACTTAAAATTCACTGGAAAGACACAGAAGAGTAGGGGAGATGGAGATGTGCAGAGGAAATGAGAAATGTTTAATGCAAAGTATGTGTCGGTAGTTAACAGGCACAGATAGGAGGACATTTTACTATTTACCTTTGTCCCTATATCCACCAAATCCTTACTACGTAATAATATTTGATACTTTTACGGGAAATTACGAGATTCAATAGAATCCGACAGAAAATGTCTATGACTTACTACAGGCAACGTACTCGACATATTTACATCATCATTTACTATTAACTCACACAAGTAGCTAGACATCTATGTATAGATCTACGTGCTTTAGTATAACAATAAAATTGCATCTAACTATTAATATTATAGCTATAAAATTCTATGTCGGTGTTTACTCTTCAAAATTGTATAAAAATAGCATCACGGTTTCGTTTCGTTGTTATAAATTCATTATAAGGAAGAATAAATTTTTTTATATTGTTATGAGTAAGTAGCTATATAGAGTGAGTGTGAGTGTGAGGTTTATTTGGAGTGAGTATAGTGGAGTGGGGTAAAAGGATATACATACAATTCACATAATATTACAATGGGATAGGATGAATAATTAGATACGGACATGGATTGTTTTCATTTTATTTCACTTCACGTCGAGGTGGTTTGATATCGGAGATTTTGATCGCATCGCATCGCTTATTCGCTATCGCCACGGTCCCCCGACTAACTTCCTGCCATTGCAATACACTCACTCTCCAGTACACCTCAGCACTCATTTTTCGAACACTATGAATAAGTACACAATCCTCCATCCATACACATTACATTTGCATTTCAACAATAAGCAAAGAAAGGTATTTACCTGAGTGAGTGAATGTCCGTCTGGATACTCATTTATCTCTCATGGGCATATGCATATAGCTAACACATGGGAATTATTATTTTAACTATCTGGCTAATAGTCTGTCCATTAACTATTGAGTCAGTTAGACAGAGTCATGTCAGACACTGCGAGACAGAACTCAAAATCTCCGTACAGAATTTTTACTTGAGCATTGACCAGAATAAAATTAGAATGAGTCCCTCGTTGGACTGTGTGGACTACTACTGCTCCCCCTTAAATCTAACAAACAATTACATAGTTACTAGATTGATAATGTGTCAGTGTATATCTGTCTGAACATAAAAGAATCTGTATGGGAACTATTGTTAAATGACGATTAGTTATGTAACTATGGTTTGTAATTGTATTGCTACTTATGAGTAGGGAAATTTAATTGTGGACTAAGAAGTGAGAATTGTTAAGAGCTCATTTCATAGGATTTTAGATTGCTACAGAATAGCAATAATTCTATGTATGTGTACATGCTGATTCGTTAAGAGATGATTTTGATTTTAGATACTAGGGATCCTGCGTTTTAGTGCAATTTACCTTAAACCTTAAAATTTTAAGGTTCAAAATAACGTCAGACCCTAAATCGAACACTAAAAATATAATTTAGTGTCACATTTAACGTCTTATTTTTTACCTTAAATTATAGCATCCGCAAAATTTGGCCACGTGGTCTGCGGCAGATTTGGATTAAACAAATTTTAAGGTTTAAGGTAATTTAATACTAGCTTCTATCTTTATCCACTGCAACATTGTGTATAGTTATTAAAACAAAGTTAGGTACCTAGTTAAAGAAGGGATTCTCAAATTTCCCTTCTGTGTAGGTGTGTAAGAGGATCTAGTTAAAAAAGCGTAAGCTAGTTACGTACTAGTAAATTAGATGCGAATGTTTTGAGATGGCCAGAAGAAATTGGTCGTTATCCCACAGTTATTGTTTAGTAAGTAAGATAATAATAAGTGTAGTATTGTGTATGCTATGAAAGTGTATAGTGTGTGTCTGTATCGAGGTGAGGTGAAGTGAAGTGAAGCTCTGGGGCTGCCGGCTGGCTGAGCTACTACATGTGTTGAATGTATTATATTATTAGCGTCCTCATTAGATGCTGTGTGTATGTAGCCTTGCACACGGACATGATTTCCTTAAAAAATCTCCTGTACGTGCACATGGATTTTTAAATTGAAACGTAAAAATACAAATTAAATGCTGAAAAACGAGTAAAAATAATTTGAATAACTTGTTGCGATGTGGTAAAGTGCTATCGAGAGGATCTCCAGCCATTAGGAGCTAATAATGAATGTAATGAACAGGTATTAGCAAAGCAAAGTAACTAACTTGGCTATTTGTGCGAATTCAATGATATAAATGGAATTAGGAGAAAAGGTCGAGAGAGAGAGAGAGATAGGGGAATAATAAGAACTTAAGAAGTAGTTGGAGTTTCAGTTAACAAATAGTAAAATAACTCACATCACAGACATAATAAATAGTAAAGTAATAGCAGCCCTCGCTCCGTCGCTCTGCGCCAAGATATTAATACTCACTCACTCACTCACTTATGTACATATCCCGAAATCCCTGCATTAGTTAATGCACATAAAAGACATTAGAGTGATAGAGAGATAGATAGGCATAATATTAAAGCTGAGTACCTACCTACCGACTTGTTTCTCTTCTCATTCATTTTGGTCGAGCCTATATAGCAGCCAGAGTTCTATAGTTACTTACTTTACTTAGTTTAGTGGTTTCGTTTACTTTGGTTTCCTTTTCGTTGGGCTCAACAGATTTTTTTTCTGTCCGTCTACAACCTGTGCTCGGCCGGACTTTTACGGGCAATAAAATTCCAGGCTTTACACGCACACGTACACCTCTCTGACGTTACTTACATGGCAGAAACAATAGATGTGCATTAAAAGAAATATAATTCAATGGGATTGTATCAGTATTGGCAATTTTTATGTTCTTTCATTTTTAAATGTAGAACAAGTCAAAAAACTACTTTCAAACTCTGTCAACTGAGACAAATGCATTCAGCGGGGATGTGGTAGGAATTCTATAATTGTATTAGTATAGTAATCGCCCTGGAAGCTCTCCATTTTTTCACTTCCAACAACAACTCCACAACAATGCAGGGACGATTCACATACCACGAAGACCTACTTACTCATCCCTCCTAATTTCTGACCCCCCACCAAGACAACCACTTTATGCCTCTGCCTGTCTCTCATTTCAATAGTGCTCTAGTATTTTATGCATTGCGTCCCTTATTAGCTACTTATAGCTCTACGCAGTTGCTACATAGACACTTGCACTTAATTCTGAAAAACCACTTGAACATAACATGTGCATCCTAAGTAAGTAGAAAGTAATTTGCCGTTTTTAGATGAGGGCTCCCATTTTGCATTGCTAAATAAATACACAAGAGGCTAAATAAACCTTGAAAGTGGATTAACTCACCTGCATGCCTTCCTCTTGTGCAACGTGAGACTTAGTCTTTCCTTCTCGTCCCATTTTATACTTTTTAATAAGGTAATCTAGAAATTATAAGTCCTCGTTCCGAATCAATTACCTGGCCAAGCAAATTACATTACATGCATTACACACATTGCTAAAAAGTATTTCTGCTAAAACAAGGATCCTAGCTGTGCCCCTCACAGTAGAAACATGAGCCTAATGCTTTACGTAAATCAGGTAGCATCAAAACAAATGAAAAAGCAAAGAAAAAAGTTAAATTCTGATTAAGGAGTCGAGAGTGGCATGCTGAGCCGCAGTCTGGCTCACGGCTCACCCTCTTCAGAATTTGTTGGTGGCATTGTCGAAGAAACTAACCCGCACATCTCATAATTCAAAGGCTAGGCCAACTTGAGTGCTAAACTATCTACAACTCCCCTAGCCACTATACTTATCACTAGCTAAATAATTCACTTGCTTATGTTTCCACTCTTGGATAATTGCTCGTAGACTTATTAATTCCTCTAATCTCCCTCTTTTCTGACTCTGCACGGCAGCCCAGCAGTTTATTTATGCTTTATGCTAACATATTAATTGGCTCCCTTCATAAATCCATAATAAATTCATCTTTACTTCCAATTAGGATTAGGATGTGAATCACTCCCTTCAAATTGCATTCAATGTAAAAGGTCAACAACTTAATTCTCTTCACTTATTTATACTCTACTTGAGCTCACTAACATTTAGACGATTGACTGTGAGTCCATTTTACGTCAACACTTATCACTTGTTTACTCAATCTAAATTTTTCGACATAATATCGTCGTATTTGCGGCTATACTAATGTCAACATTAAGCCCAGCTTGCTGTATAAATCATGCATACATGAAAATAAGTACATACATACATAAATACGTACATAAATACGTACATAAATCATTCAAAGATTTACTGTTTAAATTTTTATAATTTAATATTTTTCACATAGGCTCAGTTCATGTTTTGTCTCATGCACGTAGAGTACAATACATTTTAATAGAAGAACTTCAATAGTTGAAGATTTTGTAGTGTCTGCAGTTTGTTGTGTTGTTGGCAGGCTGTACTTATATTTATCTTTGTAAGTGCAAAAGCAATGTCCTTAAATTACGTTTTGTCTGTGAATAGTGTTTTATGACAAGTCATGTTCCAAATTTGGAGGATAACACTTTGGTGACGGCGACTATGAGATAAAAATAGAGACCTGTGTTTACATCCAGCTCAGCGTGTGAACAACAGCTTGAGAAAGAAAAAAGGACCGTTAGTGAAAAATTGGGATGGTTAGAAAGAGAAGGATAAAATGGAGAAACGAGCATAATATCAGTACACATATTTATCTCAGAAACTCCTCTCATCAAAGGAGCACGACGACGATGGCCAATTGAAGCGTTTACGCTAAGGCTCACTCACAGTTACATAAACTTGTGCCTCTGCGGTGTAGTATTTACTATTTTTTGTGGTGTTTATCTTTGAATGACTTCTTAGTAGATTTAGGTAATGGCAGATTAAGAATGAAGCTGTAAAACAGGCGTACATTGCAATGCAGTGCAAATGTGAACGAAACGAAAACAAAAGAAATTTCAGAGTTGGTTGCTAAAAGAGCTTAATAGACTATTATTAAGTGTTATTGCCATTACGTTATTATTGGGTCTTGGACGTGCTGCGAAGAAAAACTGTAGTTACTTATTGAATTTGAAGTCTGTCATCACCCAGTCACTTCTAAGCATTCATTCACAAGTGAGCAGAGAGCAAAGTAATGAAAAGTTAACTGATTGTATTGTGAGGATTACAGGTATTAGTGCTAAATAGTAAATGCAGAAAAAAGAGCCGCGCCCTGTCCTCACCTCCGCCCTTTCCTAAAATCTTTCTAATAATCAAGGAATCAGATGTTCGAGGAGAGAGAGAGAGAGAGAGAGAGAGAGAATACCCCAACGAGATGTTAACTTTTTGGCCTACGTTTTTTTTCAAGTTCCGTACATCGGCAGAGTTGGCAACCTATTCATTTCTATTCCTTACACGAAGCTAAAATAAATAGTTTTGTACCGTTCCAACTCCTTTGCCTTGGTTTATCCCATTTTTGTGAAGATGCTCTTTGGCTCATTGACAATAATGCACTTTCTGTATATATTTAGACATGGAGATATGCATTTCATATTTCTTCCTCTAAGCCATTATATTATTTTTAGTAACAAGTCATTCATAAGCATTTGAATGCATTTATTCTTTAGAGGAATATTATATTTAGTTGTTGCAGCCTTTTTTAAATGTATGTAAGTAATATTTACTCTAGTGTGCGTTCTAGAGATTAATTTCTGTTACCTCTACTTAACTTGTAATGTGTAAGACAAACGTTTAAAATCTTCTAATCTATGATAACATCCGGAGAGGGAAGATGTGATGAGACGAGCTATAGTAGTACAATGGAGCATTTACATTGCAGCGTGCATTGCATGAGCATTACAGGAAAATACTGAAAGGTCACACTCAATTCATCCGGAAAGATGCAAGTAGATTTGGCACTCAATTGTTGAGAGAGTCGAAAAGAACGTCAAGTCGCAATATCCATCCTCCTAGTAATCCTGCTATTTTGTTTGAATTTCGAGTAAGTGTTCGTGCTTTGCTTTGCTTGACTTCTTTTGGTCAAAAAGGGATTTTTAGAATTAGACAAGAATACTTCTTATAGCTATTCACAATAATATAACGACCTATAATCTCTGATAATGACTAATAGCCAACTCATCAAGTCTCACTGTTAACTTGGAGCGAGTGTTAGTTCCTTGTAAACAATGCAACCATTTGCTTAAACTTTGTCTCATTCTATTGTAATACGGAAATTATTTCTTATATCAGCCGTGGAATCTTTGACTTTGAACAGGCACACGTTATATTCTTGTACTCACCTTCTTACAACTTGTTCTGTTAATATTCAGGCAATTTCATAGATATAGTATAACGACTATATTAATATTACATCCTATATAGGCAGGCTTCAAATTACATACATCATATACTTACCTTACCTACTTCAGTTATTAAAACGGTGGTGATGTGAAACGATGAGATAAGAGTCACTTTTTTATCCTTTTTAAACTTTATTTGTGTATAGAGTTAACTTTAACAGGTGAGCTATTGAGAAAAAGAAGAGAGCTAGCTCGACGTACGTGGTATATTCAATTTCCTTTGCGATTAGCAAGAGAGTGACTGAGTGAGTGACATGACATGAACTAAACTAAACAGATTAAACTTTTGTAGCTGTCATAGAGAGTGGAGCATAGAGTGTGTAGCACAGGAAGGGCCATCCCAACTGTCTTCGTCATTGTTTATTCTCAGCTAATGACGAGTTCAAGTAACTCACCTCAAATAATCAAATCGTGCCGAAATGAAATCTTGGGATATTGAGTCCTACGGATGTTCTCTCACTTAACACTCAATCTAATCACAAATCTAAACAGAAATTCATTCAGAAATAAAAAGAGCCAATAATAGCGTCATTTAAGTACCTACCCAACTTTTCACTCAGTCAATAATTCCAATCTCATCACAATGCAATTACATAATCTGTCGGCCATTACTTTCTAAAAGATTATTTTGTCTCACCTCTTATCTTTGACTAAATTCCATTGCTTTCGGCCTTTTTGTCATTCTTCTTATTTTAGGATAGTACTTTCAGTGCAGTAGCTAAACGTTTTTTAAAGTGTATGTAGTAATCAGAGAAGTTAATATGTTGAACTTAAAACGATGATCAATAAATGCATTTAATTTCACGGAAATTATTCATTATTATTATTATGTAAAGGTAGTAAATTATGTACATATGCAGACGGTTATACTTAGAAGGAACTATAATTATAAAAAGATCTTATTTTCGATAATTGCATCATTGCATGCATTCACATTATACATAATAAAAATATAGCAGCTACTATAAATGAGACGTTGTTTAGCATCTATAGCTTTTATACAAAATGTAGTTTGTGTAGAAACCATAAAATATTGCAAATCCTATGGATTTATAATAATAATAATAATAAAATATGATATATTCCACTGGTAGTTGTTATTGTTGGTGTATAATGAGGAATTAAGTGGGAAGCATCCTTGCATGACATTATTAAAGGATTGTGTGTAAGGTGTGCTAGACACTTAAAATGCTAAGTAGAATCCAATGCAATGCTAAAAAGAAATTAAACAATTACACAGTTAAATACGAAGGTGTCTTAGATGAAAGAATGAAATGAAATAATAAGGAGTAGGTATAGTATGAAAGTGAGCCGACAGGCGATTCCATAAATTACAGATAAGTGTGTATTATATAATTGTGGAGTGGCTATCCCTACGCATGCACAATTTAATAATTTATATGTTGTGAATAATCTTTACGCTGAAATAAGCTCACGCTTCTGTGCTCTGAAATCTCATGGAGATGTCAGTCTGGCTGAATATATATTCATAAAATAACGAGGGTCTCTTTAATTAAATCCAGTGACTGACAGAAGCATGACATCCTTCTCATGTACTTTCCCAATTGTGTCGATCCTATCTTTTTTGGAAACAGCTGGTGGTTTACACCATTTGCCTATTAATTACTACGCATCTTGTTACCTGCTCCTTCCTCCTCAATTCTAAACTAGACTAAAACAGCAGAAATTAAATCACGACTGATTTCTAAGTGTAGTAGGTGCAGAGTATAAAAAGGAAGATGCTATTAGGTAGTTGCTTATTGGCTCAGCGACCTCATCAGTTTACTTAGGTACTCATGTACTTAGTTTTATTGGTATCACTAAAATCATAATCTACGCGTAGTCTCTGTAAAACAATACAAATTCGCACTGACTTCACATTTATGTAGCGAAAAAAATACTGAAGCGATAAATAGAAATTCTCACCGTTGGAGCAATATGTTGAAAAATATGTTTATTATCTGAATGCTACGCATGCTTTGCTCTCAATGTCCGTATGATGCCTCTGCCTATACAAATATGCACGTAGGTAATCAACAAGCTCGTAAAATTGGGAATATAAAGCTTTTGCGTGTTACAGTATCAGGAACAGTAGGTTCCATTTAGCAGGGAAGAAAACACAAATATATTATTATAAGTTATAACTTGCTACATATCTCCGTTGTACAGTACACTTGTATCTGTACAGGCTACAGGAGCAAAAAAGCATTCATCATGTAAATTCTGATGGAAAAGCAGGGAAATTGAATAAAAATGAGAGGAGATGATAATTGTAAAACACTTGAGTCTGTTATCAGAGTCGAAAGATGTATTGTTGGAGAGGCAAGTGAGTTTATTGTTAGGCCCAAGCAAAGTTTTAATGCTTCACGGTCTAGGTCAGGTTCACTGTTCATCCTACCGTGTCGTTTTCATCTTTTACATACACAAAACTATATTAGGTAATGAAAAAGCATGTAAGTTGGCAACTTGACTTCTCTTTGCTTCTGATTATATGTAATCTAATCATATTACCTATTATATTTAGCAACTTACTAATTCACACGTGTACGCCTATCTGAATCTCTCCCTCTCTCTCTGTGCCAGGGATTCAAATAGAAACAGAGTCATAATATTATTTTCCCTACATGCAAATCCCATCAAAGAAACAGCTTCCTATTGTTTGTACGTACTGATACATAGAGACTCTCGTCATTTTGCTATAATATTTCTACATAAAACAGTCTACTTACTTTAAATAAGAGCTTATAGTCAAGTGTTATGTGTAGGTATATAGTACGAGGGATGTTACAAACGCTGTTCCTTCAGCTGAGTATTTGATTTGAGTAGGTAAGTGAATATCATAATTAGTTTAGGCTCCAGTGACCAGTTGCCACTCTCTTCCAGATTTCCTCGAAAAGTGTGAAAAATTGCAGGATTTTATACGCATGTTTTATAGCACATAATATGTTAGCAGCGGATGTGTTCCATTGTGTCTGAGTTACAGGTAGACAGTACGGAAGGTCATCAGCAGCCTTCGTCTCATCCTCTCAAAATAAATCAAGAATCTCATTTCATATAATTATTTACTCCTCTCTCTTCCTATTCCTTTGCCAGATCCACGCGAAGGGATTTTGGAGGAGCAACTGCGTCGCTCTTTAGCTTTAATCTTCTTTTTCATGTTTTTTGATTTAAGTAGCCGGTAAATCAGTTTTTTCTCTCACGGCAGACGAGTAGCACCGAGTCCATTAAAGAAACGTTAGCTTATTACTCGTTTAGAGTTAGGCAGACGCTTATTGTCCATTATCTGTCGTATTATATTATAATGCCAAATCTTCGTATCTGACCACCACCACGGCACGGCGTGCTTTGTTGTGAGCATTGCTCACTTACTCATCCTGCAGTAAATGTAATGTGCTCCACTCATATCATGGCTACTATATCGCTATCTCACTCTGTCGAAACTCAGCTGTAAACATGCAAGACTAGGATTAAAGGTAAAATAAGTAAGGAAACCTTGCCTTTGACTTTGAATTCCCAACCAAATACAATCGCTTAATACGTCATATATAATAAAATCATAATTACACTTATTGTGAATAGGATCTTAAGATTTGACACGATAGATAAACTCAGGGGCAAACTGCTCAAGCGATATTTATACACACACACACAGTAAACTAAGATACTATTCGAGCAAGTGCACCATGTGTGAGATTTTAAAAATATATTTATTACTCCTTTTGCATTATAATTACTCTTTTAATAACGGAAGAGTAAATTCTGAAGTTCATCCTGTGACTAATGCAAACATTCCCTATATACCTGAGGCGATCTATGCTATTTAGAATCCTTAGTTGTTATTATCTCCTGTCATTCAAGTTTTAAGATCATTTAGATTTATTTTCTGATGGACACATTGGGAATTGAAATATTAAACACTTTTATTTTTTGCAGATGTGGCAGGATATTGAGAGGATGATCATGGCGACAGACGATGTGAGTGGTCTAGGCATGATCACAATCAAATCAGAATGCTCCAGCCCAAGCGACGGCTACCAGCTAAGCGTAAGCAGCAGCGCCAGTTGTGTCAGCAGTGGAAATATCAGCGACGATGGAGAAATGTCCATCTCAAGAAGTCCCATCAAACTCAGCCCGAAAAACGACTCCTTAGAAACCTATAAAGTATGTCCTTGGCTCAATACTAATCTACCTACTCTTAAATTAAATACTTTGCATTAAGTCAATTAAATCGCACATCACAACTTAAATTACAAATAAGTAGGGGCATTAATAAAATGCACGATGACAGACTATTTTTGCAATGTTCATATTATGCAAAGTGCATAACAAATGTTAATGTCGCAGTATCATATTCTCCAGTCACCACCACTCACAGCCAATAAATCTTATTACTAGCATCATGGTCAGCATTTGCCACATTTTAAATGTATACTCAACTCAGATTACTTATGGTGACTTACATACTTAAATGCAGCCAAATAGATTTGACATTAAATCTAATGACACAATTTTAGAGTTATTTACTAGGTACAGCCATGTCACTAATAATAATAAACTTTAAAAATAGTTTGTCGAGAGTGCATAACTTAAAGTCCATTCTCGTTTATTTATGTTATTGCAGTTGCTAACTCATTAAAGTTATATAGGTAATTGTAATGCGATCCGAAGAATTGACTATGCACAAAAATAATGTAGTCAGTTAAATAGGAGAGTGGCTGTTAATAGTTTTGTATTTGATGTGTGAAGTATCAGATAGAATTCGTATTAATAATATTATGTGCACTATAGGAGGATGGGGTGAGGGAGGAAGGGATAAAAAGTGAGTGAGTGATCTGATTCTAGTTCTTGAATTTTAATTCAAAGTTAATCTGATGAGAGTGAACGTGAGTGAGTCCGAGTGGCTAATGTGGAGTGAATAAACGAAACTAAACGGCTGACAGAAATCCTGACCGGCTCCTGGAGGACTCATTCTCAAGTAGATTAGGAGTCGCGTCTGTCTGTCATCCGATAGCTTGATACGCACATCGTCTTTCTCCACGCCAGAATTGTATGGCTTGAGCCATGATTCTCAGTTATTATCTAATATCATTCATCAAATATCAAATAAATGTATCTTGGCTTGGATTGTCTACCAAGACGGAGACCAGCTATGCAATAAAAACCTGCGTTGATTAAAAGTGGCCAGAATAATAAGTTTCAAACTGGAATTATTACAACCCAGTAATGTATGAGTGTCCTTATTAAGTACACTTATTCAACCAATATTCTTGTGCTGTATTCAAATAGCGTCTGGGCAATAAATGTTTTCGATTGTGTATCTACACTTTTAAGGATGCGAGGCATTTATTGAAGTTTTCCTGTCGCCTCTTGAAAATGTTCCTAGTTTAGTAGAGCTTTTTCATTTGCGTAAATTATCAGAGCATGCGAATGAAATAATTTCATTTGTTACTCTATAACTCTTGGGATTTACAGTTACAATTAGTCTAGTCGAAACAAGGTGGACTTGTGTAATAAAATAGAGCATGCTAGGATTACATTATGAGATTAGTCATTCTGACTTATCTCCATTTCCAAATGAACTCACACTCACTTCATAAACATGTGGCTGGCATTTTTATATTTATGATACGATGCTCTTTTGAGAAGCACATTGCTTAAATTACAAATTGGGTTGCATCGTTGCATGAGCGTTAAAGCAATTAGGTCCTTGTGCCCGAATAAAAGTAAAAGTTTGAGACAAACTGAGAACAAGACGGGAATTTATTTTATTTTCAGGATGCTTACTCCCGCGGTGACTCGACATATTTGAGCTTGGGTCAGATGTCGACGGAGGAGCCTACTGGGATATTTGGGATGGACAGCATCCTAAGTCCATGCACGGTGGCCACTACGGTAGAAGATCAACAAGTGCCGAGTCTGAGTCTGAGCTCGGGCTCTCTCTTCAATTTGTCTCCCCACTCGGGCCCCACCGCCCCGACAGAGACAAACAATCAGAACCCCCTCTCTCATTCACACGCTTCCCACGACACAAATTTCACGAGTCTGAATGGGTCGTCGGGGACTGCAACAGGCTACTACCTGGACCCTTCTGTGAAAATCAAGTCGGAAGTGAGCTCTTTCCCGTTGAGTGAGTGCAGGAGGAGCGGGAGCGGGAATGGCAATGCAACAGGTTGTCATCCTGGCTCATCATTTATTACATCCGGAGTGGGCCCTGCATCCGGAAATTGTTATGGGAGTGGGGGGAGCAGCAGTCCGAACTCGTCGAACCCCAGCCCCATCCCGTTCATGAATCTTGCCTCGTACTCCTACCACGGAAATGATTACCAAAATGCACAGCTATTGATTCCTTGTCAGAATCAAAGCCTCAAGTCCTTCCCGGTACATCACTACGGGGGACACATCTCACCTCCGTCCACACCGGAAAATCTTCACAGCAATAACTCAAATCCAAATAGCAACGTCAGCCAAGCAAATAATAGCCAAAATAATCACAACGGGACTTCTTCCCACTCCCCGCTTTATTTCTACCAGAACTCGTACTCAAACTTCTTCCCCCACCACCAGTCCGTTCCTCTGCACCATCAGCACCATTTGATTGCGCCGAATAGTGCCGCCGTCCCGCAAATACACCATCATCATCACCATCACACTAAAATTCTCACGCCGCCGTCTTCGCCACATTTACTCAATACCTCTCTCCCTCCCGCCAACCCTCTGAATCCTGTCAATTATAATAACTCTCCCCACCAATTGCACAATTTAAATCATAATTCTGCAAGAATCCTCTCCCCACCGAATCTTAACAACTCCATGAGATTCCAGAATCATTTGTCTCCCGGAGCCTTGCATCAGAATCAAAACCCGCTCCTTGTTGCTCAATCCATGGGGAGGGGTGGCGGGAATATCCTCGCTCCTGTCAATGGCCCACCCAATTCCACAGTCCAGACTCCTGCCGCTCCTCCCGCCCCGAAACAGAGACGGCGTCGTAACTGGACCCGCAGAAAGGTCATCGTTCACACTTGCTCCCAACCCGGCTGCTCAAAAACCTACACCAAGTCCTCGCACCTGAAGGCTCATCTGAGGACACACACTGGAGAGAAGCCCTACCAATGCAATTGGAAAGGATGTGGATGGAAATTCGCACGATCCGACGAACTGACAAGACACTACCGGAAACACACCGGAGATCGTCCCTTCCAGTGCAGACTGTGTGAACGGGCCTTCTCTCGCTCAGATCATTTGTCCCTACACATGAAAAGACACCTGAGCATCTAAGCCTGGTACCCTCTACACTCCCTTTCTACCTATTTACCATTTTTATCTCTTGTCTATCTATCTCTGTCTGACTTCTATGGCTATACGCACCACCACTACAATGCAGATACCAAATCTCAAACCATTTCACTCATTGACTCGCATCAAACATTTAGCTAGATATTTATAAATACTTTTTATAAGGAATGAATAGTTGTGTTATATAAATATATCTCATTGTGTGTACGTGTGATTAAAGTAGGGACTCCAATAGATAAGCTAAATATTACTATGATATTTTGTTAAGATAAATCAAGTAGATAGTAGTAGGATAATATCTATGCATAAGTATTGTAGCATTGTAAACTCATTTGATTGTCATAAAATAATAAAATATTGTTGTAGGGCCCAGGTGCATTTATTTGCATGCTAATGGGCATGCAATGAATGTTAATGCAACAGAACAATAATTAATGCTATGGGATGCTGAAACATTCGTCACCGTCTCACATGCAAATACATTCTACTACGTACAAATATGCAGCACTGTAGATAAAAACATCATAATTATCATTTCCGCTACAACTTCCAGCCAGTAACCTTAATCCCTGGTTTATTCCACACTCTTCTGACTGAGTAGAGCCTATACCTGTAGATACCTTACATGTTGATGTCCTTTCTGACTATATAGGTAACTAAAATATCTTTTAAAAGATTTGAGACATGATTTTGAGGCTTTGAAATGAAAATTTATTTGTCTTGTGGGCGTTGATATTATTTTTCCTTGTTTTTACATAATATTGACTTGTTTAACTGGGAGATTGAGGTACTTTCAATATTCAGCACAACTAAGCATACGACATTACTCGAAAATCACTCAAGCGAACTGGCTGAGCTTTCAGAATCAGGCCATAGCCGACCTAACCATTCAATTCACCTAATTATATTTTACATAATGTCTATATTTACACAGGTTTAATGATTCAGAAACGTTGACAATTCACTATGTGACGTAAATTCCAAATATAAAGTACACAGAATACAGAAATGTTTATTTTACTAGGTACTTAGTACACTCAACGAATTTCCAACATGAAATTTTTCGGATGCTTTTTATGAGTTTAAATATTCATAACACACTGATTGGGTTATGTGGAAAAGTACGCCGACGAATATTCAATGGAGACATCGACGTTACACTTTTATAAGTAACTATCGTAGAATACATAAAAATTAACGACAGGACAGAAATGACTGCCATTGACAATGAACTAACACTAAACGGAAAGGAAACGACAAGGATATGATGATTTCAGAAATATTGTTCTCTTTTATGTGCTCAATGCAGATATTTTTACTATCTAGCTATGGTTCTAGTTTCACTTCTTAAAAGCAGGTAAACAAAAATGACTGAAATATCAAAATTAATTATGGTAAAGAAATGCTTGGATTTTAAATGTGGTTAGTGTGACTTGACACGTTTCGTTGAATGTTTAAACTATAGAATGTCACCCATATTCGTTGCAATTGTTGATTTTTTACAATAGAACATAACAAACTTGTCATCATCGCCTCGGAACTTCTAATTACTGCAAAGAGATAAACATAACAGACTTGTAGAGATATAATAGCAATTAGTAATGAACACAACACATGGCTACATAAACATCGCGTGTCTCATCTGGAAGTTGTAAACTAAATTGATAATAGAGATGCCTGACAGTTTCCGAAGATCAGTGTATACAAAATATTTATGCATCAGTTTCCATGTCCCTTAAAATTGTTTTGGCAGAGAATGCAGAACTATTTGAACCGCACCTAAAAGGCAAGATTTATAAGTGTCACATTCACAGGCAGAATTTGTTAGATGAAAATGTCAGTCTTCCACTAAAAATGGTGATAATAAGGAAGCACTTTCCACTCTACTTCGTTTTTCGAGTGTACAGTATCTTTATCAATTGTTTTTCCGTCGTAGTTGGTGCACCTGATAGACTCTAAGCTTTCATTCCTTTTAATTTGGACATTTTCCGTTAAAAATTTACGCTCAAATAACTTCTATTATTTTTACTTAGAGCATGTGAATTATATGAGTGTAGGCATTCAGTAATAATCTTCGCATTTTAGTGGCATCTGCAGATATTAAGTATATAGTTTTAAACCCTTCCACCTATAACAATCTTTAATACTTCTGACTAACCCTTTTCGTGTAAATATTTACATATAGGTAGGCAATTACTAATATTTTGAAAATCTAGTGATTATAATTTAGTTGTTAGTCGACATTTAATGGGATATCCCCATTAAATTGCAGAATTGCAAGAACAATCAAAGTTGTAAATAGTATAGTAAGTATTTAGTATTAGTGATTTAAGGGTAATAATAATATATACTATTTTGTTGTATATGAACTATAGGTCCACCGAATTCTATATTTAAGTATTGACATACCTTTTAGTAGCAACTCTATTAGCTGCTTTCAAGTCTCAAGCCTGCTTATGATTTTTTGACAGTTATAGTTTTCGTTTTGAATATAACTGACAATTTATTAAAGGAAACTGTGCGTTCATGTAAAAAATACTTTATTCTTATTTACAAATTAGGTATAGCAATAAATAAATTAAGATAGTGAAACGTTTAAGGGCATGGCCAGTTAAAATGAATTTGAAGCATACACGAAACTGCGGCTAATTTATACTTAAAGAGGTGTACATTTACTAGTTTCATAAAAATAGTTGCACTAGCTGTTGACATTTAATTTCAATACTATTCACGTACTGTAGCACTATTAGTAATTTAAGGATTATAGAATCCCTATTTAAGGTTAATTTTTTGCAATTTACTTTTTATTACTTATAGTTTGTTTACATTGTTTGTTTGGGTGATGACTTTTTGTTTTACCTTCATGTGCTCTGAAAATAACTTACCTATTTAACAAATGTAGATGTTTACAATGTCGTCCGCCTACTTTGCATTTAACTAGGATAAATGTAAATTGTACTAATGTAAACCTTGCAAAATGTGCGCCTTCTATTTCGGCAAACATTCCTGTTTTGTAATTTACTTTTGACTAAATACCTTTGCTTGTTTTGTATAATAAAATTATTTTATTTAGCATTTTTGGTAGATTGTTGTCTAAACATTTTTGTAATAATTGTTCTAGTTCTAAAATTAAGTTAAATATATATAATCTTAGGTTGCCCCGGCTCATAATAGATAGTACATTTTATATACCTAGTTTTAAAATATCAGCTTTAATAGAAATTAATGTAAGAATTAACTATTAAAGTACAGAATAATGGATAAACCTGTTTTATTCCAAAACCTGCTACATTATTACCGAAAATAGTGGTATTATTTTGTAATAAAAGGCACAATTGTAAATACAACGATAGAGGTTATAAGTACCTACCTAAGTCTAAACTAAGTTGTAATAAATATGAAATGATTTGATATACAATGTATGTGTCGATCTTTAAATGTGTCGTCTTTGCTATGATAATTATATCTATTGTATATTTGCGAATTCTGTTGAGTATTCAAAGATTGTATGTCCTAGGTGCAAGTGTTTGTTGTTTGTTATGTATCCAATGTTAGTAAATAATATTGTAGTTATGTAGCATAAGAACAAAATTGTAGTTATAGTATTAAGAATATATTTATTAGGTTAGTTTGAAATTACAATGCACAGTCGTTTATAACATTCCGAAATATTTAGTGTATTTACACATGCATAGATAGATTGATAATAAATATATAATTGTATAAAGAGAACCTGGTGAATGCTACGGTTGGCTACGTATACATTCTCTAATTCTAAATACCAGCAAACCTTTAACATATTATATCTGTATATTTTCAGCATTTTTGTGTATTTGAGCAACGTGGTAAATAAATGAATCAATGAATGGCAAAAATGAACCAAGTGACCATGTGATTGCTTTTATTCATTTCATTTCAATAGTAAAATAATAAATGAGTAGGTATAACCATTCGCAAAATTACTGCTTTGTTTTTTCCCCATTAATAATGTGCTCTATATAAAAGGGATTTTTAATGATTCGCGTATGAATTCGCGTCCAGCACAGGTGTATAGAGCACAAAGAAAATGAATTAGTATTCAATGAAGAATATTAAAGTAGGAAGCATGATAAATGGCAATGGCAATCATATCTTTAATTATTTGTTATTGTTAGTTCTTTTATGTCATTGATAGGCTCACACACAATGCTTGTAGGATGCACAATTGACTACACAAAGAAGACAAGGAAATAAACGAAGCAATCCCACTCATTTCTTCAATTGCAATCCATTCACTTCTTCGACTAGTAGCATAATAACACAAATTCTATACTTTTACAATTTTCTACCTATCCGTCGCTGTACTCTTAGCTATGTACATATGAAAAGATATTATTGACGCACCAAATTATTACTATTACTCACTCACATGTAGCTTTATCAATAATAACGACTACCTTTTGCAAATACTGTGTGTAGGTAAGTATACATCTCAACTTTTTACGGCTTCCCACACAACACCATCAAATCTCGCTACATAAATACATGGCTAGCTCTAGCAAATATAAAAGAGGAAATGATCCGACTGATTGCGAGATCAAAGATGAGAACTTTGATTTTATTAAGTGATAACGATAACAAGAACTTATTCCATCATGAATGGCAATTGTGATTCATTCTATTCTCTATCCAAGAATTCTATTCTCTAGCCACTGCTTAATTTATTCTGCTAAGAGATGATACTATACGTTCTATTTATATTCTATCGCATTATTCTCCATTATATCCATACACTTATTTTGTCATACAACAAAATATGAAGTAAACCATTGCAACAAACATCATTAAAGGATGAGAATATTTTTTATGACTCATGCAGAAAATAAAACAGTAATAGTAATAACTTTATATTTGAAAGTAACACTTGGAATTGGCTAACAGCGGTCCTATTTTGTACATGAAAAACATTAGAAAATTGGAATACCTACTTATCAAGGAGAGACGTTTGCCTGTGCTTAAAATAAGATGCAAAAAATCGTCTTTGTTTTGAAAGTTGAGCCATTTAATTAAATACTAAGACAACGTTCAATTTAATAATAATTATCTCGGTTTTCGATTATGGATGGTAATATGAGGCTATAATAATAAAGGTTAATTACGAGAGGGATGAAAAAGGAGAAGCTGTTGTAGGTAGGAGCAAATTGGAAAAATTTCTACACAAAAGAGTCAGTAGTTCGTCTAATTCTGATATTTATGATATCAATTTAGAAGGATTGATAAAAAAAAGTCTGTTGTCTGGAATAGATCTTGGAGATATTCTTCTGCTATTGAGTAAGTAGGTTTTGTTGGAGTGAATTGTGTAGATGTGTGTACAATATCTCAGAGAGTGTGTCCATATGCAAAAGAGAAGGATTGGAAAATGAAATAGTAAATCTGTCTGACATTTTTGGGTAGAGAGGTAAGTCCATGTTTGTGTGGTGATGTGATGCTGGTCCGTTTAACTACGTAATAAGTGTGATACGTATAATTTATGTTTGTGTGTGATGTAAAATTACAAAGTATTATAATAGTATCATTGTGATGATGTGGTAGAGAGATGAGAGATAGGGCAGGCAGGCAGCTTTGGCCAATAGACGCCACATGCATTTGTTCCTGTGTGATTGTCAAGTCAAGGTTGTGCTGACAATGAATTGCTTTCTGCTCCAATCTCATATCTGAACTAAAAGTGAACAGAATTGAACTACCTGCTCAAGTTGAACATCAACAGACAGATAGCTCATCTTCCCAACTGGAATCACAGAGCACACACACACACACACACACACACACACACACACTCACTCGCTCGATCAAAAGTGGTTTTTCTTGACTATCATCATCTCCGTGTGCATTTAGCAGAGATAATAAGAGGCAGGCAGGCACAAGGCACTTAACTCACCGTCGTCGTCTCCAAAGCACAACGCAGTCAGATAGATAAGTAATTTCTTTTCTTGAATTTCATTGCATTGTCCATGCTTTATTATTATGGCAAGAGATCGAGAGTCTTTCTTCGTGGCTCCTGCGTGGGTGTTTATATCTCACATTCATAGAAGATGAGTTCCTTCCTTTGGCACTTGGCTCAGCTTCACTCACTCACTCAAACAGTGAAGTGAGACTGACTGAGGCCAACTCAGATCAATGTCTACATGCAATTTGTTTCTGGAACATCTCCTATAAAAACCAAATTATTATCTATCTCCATTATACTCTCTCTTATGATAATACCATTGTGTGTGTGTTCATGCATTTAGGAGCTCTGCACCTACCTACCTAAATACTTACATCTATTACACATGCCTTCTCTCTCTCTCTGGAATTGACTCCATTTTTTCAACCCGTCACTTCTTCCCTGTAACAACACTTACAGAAAATCCTGTCAGCTTTAGAGGAATTGATCGGATCATATATTATTATCACGATAAGACATACGCTTCATTTTTACTTATCTAAAACATACACAAGGCGATGCTTTCTATCCACACAATTTAATAATCATTAATAATGCCCCTAAGAATTAGCAGATTATTAGAACACTAACTTACAACTATAAGGTAAATAAGTATACTAAACATACATACACAACAGTACCTATACCAGACTATACCTTCAAGTGGGATTCAATGAATAAAGGATTTAAATGTTTCCTGCCGATTGTAGTTCTAATTGGATTTGTTCTCTACGCATTTACTTGTTGTACAGTTGTACACTTGAAATTATATTTTACTCGTCGCTCTATTATTTGGGCTTCTAGAGGAATGGAGGCAGTTGGTAGTTTCCAA
>JABASI010001858.1:0-22418 GCA_019776505.1 Tomocerus nigrus
CCCTTCTATTTACTATCTCAATAATAATATACGCACTTTGCATTGCATTTCCTTTGCGGGTCGCGCCTGATTAAATAATATCCTGTCTCATCTCTTATTCCGACTGGAGAGACTTTTTTCAACTGGAGCATTCATCAGCCTCTACACTTCCACAACGTCCACACCATATCAATCTCGGCCCGACTACATTTACTCCCACCCTAAACATTAACAATTCTCAACTTGTACCTAGCCATAAGAATTGTGTTAGTATCTAAAGGCGATTCAATTTGCTGACATCATCTCATCTCCCGTTCACCTTTCATCTCCCTCCTACCAGTCCTGCAGTCCTGTCCTACCTCTCCCCAGTTTTTAATCTCCATTAATTCAAGTGTCATAATAAATGAATTAATAAGTCTTAATATTTTTTCAATGGTTTGGATATAAATATTTAGTCCAGGATAAATATATAAACTCAACACTATCAATGAAATACTGCCTGAAATAGTAGATAAATACTTGAAATTAGATTGAGATAAGAAAAAACCGGAGCAGATAAGTGCTTGAGACTATTATTCAATTGTCTTGGATTAATAGATTAGAGCACGTACCACATTACCCATCCAATATCAATAAATTACATGAACGTATTATATAAAAATAGTTGCGCCTGTAAATTACTACTGATCTTACAGTAATAAGTTTCTGCAAGTTGACTAGGCAGATAATTGCTTCTGCTATCAGGTTTCTTCTTTTCCGATCTCGAAAATTAATATTGGTTCATTATTTAAGAGATCATACATATTTACATATAGCTATATAGATTTGTCTATATGATAAAATATAAGTGTGAAATAGAATATATATTTCAGTGACGGACGTGCTGATATTATTAAGGTAGATTAGAGCACCTTCCTCTAAAATATCGCTCCTTTTACAAGAAATGGATTTAAACAGAGCTTGCATTTCAATTTTAAGCGTCGAATTAACATTGTAATGAATGGGGCTAAGCGCATCTCACCTGACGCCAGAAATGAAGTCAGTATGAGGACGCCGACATTGAAAATCCCTTTGAATTTAATAAACAGAATAAATCAAAGGAGAAAATGAGATGAAACTTGTTTCTTAGACTGTCTGCCTGGTAGAACTATAAATTGGGCATTCATGGGGAACAGACTTCTTTAACGTTGCACGAGTTAAGTGATTTTCAAAACGAATTGCAAATAGAATATCTAGACATCACTAATTTCATTTAATGTCTGGCAGAAATTCATTCTTAACTAAGTATACATCACTATTGGCGAATCTTTTTATATTGCTTGACTGTAATAATAATATTATTCATTCTAATTATAAATGTAGTTAGGGCTTACAACAATCAATGTCTAGCTGTAGTGCTTCATCAGGATAATATACAACTCAATTTTAAGTGTGTAGAAGCTAACTGCCATTATAGCCAACATTAAAAAATAAAGCCAACCATGAAAACTAGTAATTATTACTGTGAACTAGCCAGTATAAATCAAATAAAATCCTAGCACACACTAAACATACTTAACATTATGCCATGTAACACTAGTACATATTATTGTGTT
The DNA here is from genome assembly GCA_019776505.1 of Tomocerus nigrus. Classification (NCBI taxonomy): domain Eukaryota; kingdom Metazoa; phylum Arthropoda; class Collembola; order Entomobryomorpha; family Tomoceridae; genus Tomocerus; species Tomocerus nigrus. The sequence continues at coordinate 1,575 of JABASI010001858.1, forward strand.
GCTATACCTATGTAGACACGAACGATGGGTATATGGACTGTCAGGTACAGTCAGACGATTTACCCAATGCAAGTACAAGTGCTAATGAGGTGATTTCACGGGAAAATACTAAATAATCAGTAGACATCGTAGTTCTTTCACAACTTTGGTAGAGCTTAGATCAGGCATTAAGATATAATTGAGATAAACTCCCGTATCAAGATGAAAACACAGCAAAATGTGCTATACGGCGTTTTATGTGCAGCAATTTACTGGATATCGCTCTCTGTACATTTTTATGAAGTCTAAATACATTACACCTGTAGATAAACACACATAAATATATTGACAGTTTGCTATTAAATTCGATAGAGCGATAAAAGTCAGGGGAACGTACTAAAAATATAAAATTTAATGAAAGCTCTTAGAACCACTAAATACAGAAAACGCAACATTGTATCATGGAATACGAATCCAACTAATGAATCCATATTGAAACAAAGGTACATGACTTCGTCGGCATTTATTATAGAGCAATAAAATAAAAGTGCATTCATTTCATAGTATTAAACAGCTAGCTTTTGAATTGCATGCATGCATACATGCTCAAAAATATATGTACGGTAGAGACTATCTCTAATCATTAAAGTTAAATTGCAGCACTCCATTTTGACACCAGTAGAATTTCACCGAGTCCTTAAAAAATAAAATATCTAAGCGTCCATGGAGAGTCTAAGATTCTTTGCAGCCTTTCAATATATTTTGTGTAATTGATGAGGATTTTAGGGAAAAAAGAAGAATGTTTGTCATAGAAGCAGAACTAAAAATACATACGTAGGCAGTTTGGAATGGTATTATATTATTGTAAAGTGCGTGAGTGCCTAATGGCATATATATGCGCCATAGAATATTCTCAATCGCATCAGGTTTCACCTCACAATCAGTTTTGCCTTCGAATCTGTCAGGCTAAGGGAAAAAACGACAGACACTGACGACGAGATGAAATGAGAGAGCACAGAGACAGAATTCCATCAGATCCGATGAAAATGTCTAGAGAAACATTGCGCATTCTTTCACTCATTCGAATATTCTTCCCCCTTTTCCATTTACCTCTCAAGAATCCCATGGCATAATTTTAGAATTAGCCATATCATACTTAATATCTATGGCACATGTCCATTGACATTGACACCATAACTTTGTAGTATCCCAGAGTAGCAAATTAACATAAACGAAATAGTAGAAAAACTACACAAAGAACTACAAAACCAAATCATAGAAAATATGGATTGAAAATCTATGAAATTGACTCGAAAATATTTGCAAGTTGACCCATTTGTATGGATAGGTACTTGAACGTATATTTGTGATAAATAAATATATGGGGTTAGGATGTACAGCGAGGGTAGAGAGAGTAGAAATGATATGCATATACGTATGAACGTATCTATAATTATAAGGAGGAGTGATGATAGTACGTAAGTAGATCTCTTTGGAATAATGTGTTGGAAAAAAGGGTCGGAAAGTGGGTGATAGTAGTCGGGAGAAATGTTGGCTATAGAGTCGGATGGTTTTTGTAGCTAAGTACGTACATGTATTATGTATGTAAGTATGTAAGATTACAAGACTTCTGTGGATAGTTTGATAGATCGGAATTTTTTTCTCTCTCCGTGATCTCGATATTAGTCGGCCTCTAATCAAGTTTCAACATCCTTTCTTTGGTGCTGTAACAGTGCAAAAAACGGAGGGAGAGAGCTGACAGAGTTGTCGGTTGACAATGCGGCCGGAGACATTGTCTTCTGTTCCTTCGCGACTCTCGCAGTTCCTTTCAGCTCTCTCTCTCTCTGACTCTCGTCAGTCTCCTGCTGTTTCCTCAGTTTCTCTTTCTTTCTACGCTTTGCATTCCTCCTCCAAATGGCAATCCTCTCTCTCTCTCTCCCACTCTCTACGCATGCAACCAACTAACTAATGCAATGCACAATCAACAACTCCTAACTAAGTAACTACATATAGCCAGCCACTGTATACATTTAGTAGTAGTATGAGTAGGGATATTATTGAGAGACAGAGAGAGAGAGAGTACAGGACTAGGGCTCCGAATCACTCACTTCACTACTTGGATTTAAGGAATGAGACGAACAAGAAAATCTCAACTCCCTTCTTCTCCTCGCTTCGCTCTTTATTATGTAGACATCGCGGGGTTACTGCTATAGAACTCTCTTCCCTCCTCTAAATGTTCGGAAGAGCAGAGGACGACAGGCCAAAACAGAGCACAGCAGAACAAACCCAGAGCAAACAATACCAAGTCATGTCAGACTATGTTCTACATACCTACAACTCCTCTACTTCCTACTCCTACTACTAACTCCTACTCCCTATACCAATAATAATAGCATCCTCTTCTAGTATAGAGCTACACTGCTTTACTATTTAGCTATGTCGTAGACAGAAGGAGAGAAATTCTAGGATTCTACCCGTATATGCCCATTATAAATATCTGCAAACATATATTGACTAAATTCAACTAAGAATCATCCGTAGCACTGCAAATCTTTGCCTTACTTTCACTTCTCTAATAGGAAGATCTATCGCAGGAATCCAATTTGCTACTTCTTATCTGGACCTTGTTTTAGTTGGAGAGAGAGAGCGGCCTGATTCTCTCACTTTTCTCCTCTTCCTCTAGCTAATAATATATTCTGGGAAAATCTATTCTAACGACTCTATATAAATAAAGAAAGACTATATAGCTACCTAGACATACATGCATTACGGAATAACAAATACTTACAAAAGGAATGTAAAGACACGATGAAAGTATTGTCAGACTACCCATAACGGCATCATCTTCATTTTCTTCTTCTTTTTATACACAAATGCATACATGAATACCAGATAAATGCATTGCTTGCACTTTCAACTTCATATCTAATCCTACAGATATCTAATCCTAGCCATTTTATTAGAATGAATCTTTGCATAAAATAGAAAATGTTTTGAGACCTTGTAGCTATATACCTACTTACTGTTATGCATTTCCTCGATCATTTATTTAGTTGGCTGTCACATTGTAAATTATGAATAGAATGTCAGTGAAAATAAATAATTTCGGGTTTTCTGTTAAATTGCTATAAATAAGCGGGATTTATAGATTGGATATTATTGTCAGATGAAGTTGCAAAAAATTTTTAAAAAAAATACTAAAATCCTTGGTGTCCATAAGAATGGAGCGACAATTTATAATCTGCAGTAGCAGTGCATGGTTGGTCGGTAGTAGTACTCACAGGTACAATGGAAGAAAGGGCCATTGAGTGTGTAAGCAGGAGACAGTGCGGTCGTATAGAAAGGAGAAAAGCATTATTTGATTTTTAAGAGGATTGTGAGACTGAGAGTTAGTGGCTGGCTATTTGGGGCTGGGTGGACGGGGAAAGAAAGAAAGTAAGGCTCGGAAAGTGTTTTGTTGGTGGGCTGTCGGGAGTTGGTGTGGAATTGCCGTGCTCTGTGGAGACGCAGAGTGGACAGTGGTTTGTGGTGCCGGGGAAGGTGGCTTAGGTGCTAGTCAAGAAGCAGAGGAGCTAAATAGCGGGCTATAGGAATGCGGAGAATGGCGAGGGAGTTATTTGTAGAGAGGCCTGGCGGAGTGCGGGCAGGGCAGGCGGATGGGGAGCTGGTGGCGCGGAGAGTCGGTGAAAGGAGAGTACAAGGACAGCAAGTCATAAAATGATCATAGTTCATTGGGGGCGACATCCGACATGGACAGGGAACGGAGGATTCGTCGTGTCCATCTGCAGTTATCGCTGATTTACGGCTCTCCGCAAAACGTCCCGTGCTTTGTACAACCATTAATTAAAATTACGGCTGTTAATATCTTTCCCCAATTGCCTCATCAATAAGTCAGCCTTCAGACTCTGGCGTTCAATCCCGGATTTTTCCCTTCCACATCACCATCCATCTTTCAAGAGAACCAGCCCTCTTTTTGCCCACTCACTCACTTATCTCCGGCTACTCACCGCCATCACTCACTATCTATCTCCCAGCTCAAACTTAATCCTTCCGTGCAGTCCCATACACTAACCTCCATCCATCCCACCACACTGCATCCTGCATCCCCATACATATTCACTCGCTTAACACACCAACCAACCTTAGCCAATGTCATCTACTCTACTAGCTACTTAACAAGCACTAGATAGCTATTACCTTCTACTAATACTTGAATTTCATCTCTATGCAGTCACACCCGCAAACCGCTACCCTCCACTTCTCATTTCTTGCCCATAAATAAATACATCCTCTGACGATAACCAAATTATGTTTTCATATACTGTGTGACACTTCATTAAGTACATAAGGTTATAGGAATTGGCATAAAATGTCGATGTACATCAGAAATACTTCAAGTTGTTCAGAATTGTAAAGAGCAGGAAGCCAGATACAATTTTAGCGCCATAAGAAATTGTCGGCTACTTATTTTGGTAAATTTTTCTTTGTAATATTTTTATGACTATCAGGGAGCCGTTTGTACATTTATGGTTTATTCATGACAACAAATTATTTCCCAGACCATAGCATGGACTGCACTATGGTGCTACAATTGTAGTTCGAATTTAATTCTAGCCAGTTTACTAAACTAGCTTAACAAATCAAAAGCCTCAATAACTAAAACCACTTAAAAATGCAGAGAGATTAATATGTGCACATTTTAAACACAGTGTCATTACAGGGGATGAGTAGCTTTTATGAACATGAGTTAGAGGACTAAAGTGAGTAATCTGTGTGAGTTGGATATAAAGGTAAGTATAATATGACGTAGTAGACAGTTAGTTAGTTAGTACTTGGTATGTATCCACATTTTGGTGATAATAATTAAGAAAGAAGAGTGTTGGGTTGCCTTAGTTGAGTTTAGTAGAAATGCGTAGCTGGGCTGAGGAGCCCAACCCTCAGCGTGCCATTTCTATGTAGAGGAACTGTTAATATGCATAATAAATGATGAGTATTGCATGAACTAACCACTAACATCATCATCATCAACATAGTACAGATATAAAATAAAGATAGCGACGCAGATAGTTCCTTCCACCGAGAAAAACAACTAAATCCCTCATGATGCTGCATTCCAAATTCCTCACCTCATCCCGACTAATCATTACTTCACAGATACAACGTCCTAAGCTAATCTCAAACTGCTTTTCCCTGCTCTTCTCAACTCATTTCCTCAGCACGAACATCAACAACTGCTCACTGTACATAATAAATAGGAACATTGAGACGCTAGCTAAGAATAATAAGCACAACCGCCTTATTGTTAAATAGCTGACAGAGACGAACTTAACTCACAGACACAGAGTCAGTGCTAAATGAAATTAAGGAAAGGGAGAGGCACTTGAACGTTAAACTTCAAATTCAAAGCGAAGACGAAACTTGAGTTCACCTCCGATAATGGCACGAATTTTTATTCCTCTTTACACCAGGCAGCTTCATTTGTGTGTGTATAGCTTTGAGGTGACTATCGTGTCTCTCTATCTCTCACTTAGCACTGGAGTCTCGCTCTGTGTGAGAATTAACATCAACTTATCCGATTAAAACATCTCTCCTTGTTTTTCCTTTTATAATAAGGTAACTAACTAGCTTTTGTATCAATATCTCTAGGTACACACAACTAAGATGTATCTACCTACCTATAATGTTATACTTATCTATATAGACTGTACATATTATAGTTAGTATAGGGGCATTAGAAATAGTTGGATGAATGTTCAGACAAGGCTAGGCCAAGTAAGACAGAGAAGAAGCACACGCGTGAATGAAGTTAGTTAGCGAAGAATGAAGACATTGTCTAAACACATTTAGATAGTTTCATCACTGAGTTTTATTAATATTGTGTAGTTTGTGTTGCACAGATACTTTAAGTTATCTTACGCTTAGTTACATTCATGTTCTATAGATTACTTATTACACTACGAGCTCTGTTCAGCCTTTCTGCTGGTATTCAATTAATATGAACCGCTCCTACCAACACAAAAGAATATTATTATTATGTACAGAGATTCTTCTATCACTTTAGAATACGTAGGCACTGTCTTGCACAGCTCTCATAGTATCACACACTCGTTCACATCGTTTAATGGAGATATTTATATTATGTTGTGGCTGTGCCATATACAAGCATATGTACTAACTCACTCTTTAAGTAAGTAAGTGGGAAATACATAGCGAAACAAACATGTCTAGCACTAGAAATGGAGTAAATGTAGCTGAGAGGTTAGAAAACATAGGAGAGCAACAGATATCAATAAATAATAATCTCTTCCCTCATGTCGACGTGTAGGTAAATACTTATCGTATCAGTAAATAATATAAAAGGCACAGTGTAACTCTATCCGCTCAACTATCCTCTAATCTGCCTTACTACATAACAATAACTAAGTAAGTAAGTGGTAAACAGTGCACTATGTACAATGATGTGTTGGGGCTACGTGTCTGGCTAGTGACTTGAGTTGTTCGTCGAGATCAAAGCACAACTCCTTATTATTACATGATCAGATGAGACGGCAAGAAATAAGACAAAAGTAAATACACAGTACTTATCGAATGTGATTATGTGTATATTATACCGTGTTGCGATTAAACTTTTTTTTATCCTTCTCTACAAGGCATACTAGCGTTAGTGTAGAAGATTCTCTCTTTTTCTGCGGTTGTTGTTTGCATGGAGATACTCTCTCGCTTTCTTATGTGAAAGAGTAAAAGAATGAGAGAATCGAATTCAGTGAGACACTCTATGTAAAGTACACAATAATGTATTGATATAGTGGTACGTGCTTAAAACATGAGTTAACCTGTGCGAATCTAATCAAAATTCGCGTCGTGACCTGCTGCCGCACCAGTAATTAAATTGAGTCTGCTCACTCACTCATCTGCTATAGTAAATATCCATAGTAGACTCACTCTCTGAGATCACTTCTGTCTCTTCTCTAACCACCCCGTGCACTCCTCAACCTTTACAGTGCCCCTTTCAACAAATAAATACTACACATAATTATACAGATCTCTATAACAGTTCATCTCTCAAATAAATCTCCACTTACGTACCTACCTACCCATGTCCGATTAGAAAACTTGAAATTTCTTAATTTTCTATCCGGGCACTCATAAAAATCACTTTTCGCCTCCATCTCTATCCTCCCCTTTCAAACTAGCTGACTTTTTCCGAAAATCATCATCCAACAGTTTTTCAATATTGCAAATGAAACTGTTTCATGATGCAGATCTTTAAAGGGGACTATAGAAATAAAATACTTATTCATTTATTTAGCTTACGATTGTCGGTAAACATGAATGTTTTAGGTCAACTTTGACGCGTATAGGAAATTCCCAAATTATCTCAAGTTTGAAGTTATAATCGCATACATTGCAATGGCTCATGTGCTAAATAGAACTTCTAAATGGTAATTACCTGGAATTTTAAAATTGTAGAAGAAACATAATGTCCAAATCATTCATTCAAACTGATCTACAATTTGTACATGTACATTTGGATAAGTTTAATAGTTATCAGAACTGGAATCTAAGAGATCATCCAAGCTTTTCTGAACATGGTAATGACCTGACCACTGATAAACGAATGTTTTAGCTACTTGAAATGATCAAATATCTTTAATTACGTTACACGATTAAACCTCTCTGGTATACGTGTATATGAAATATATTTACTAGCTATATAGAAAATAATGAAATGAAAATGGGTGTCAGTACATTTCATCCGCTCTTTAAGATAATGTAGTTACTGATCAACACTTGCATTGTTATATGTCATGTTTTTCAGCTCTCATAAGTTAGGCGCATGTTTTTATGCTTTATGTGTGTAGTTCTTGTCTCAAAGAGCAATTTAACTGAGACTGAGCACAAGGCACAATGTTATATTACTTTAATTTTCCCCTGATAATTTTATCATGATACAAAGCACGTAGTGAAAGAGAGCGTCCTTTATCTAGTGGATCCTTCCTTTCATCATTAAAAACTAAATTAGCTGACTGGTGTACACAGATATGACAAGGATAAGGTAGTACTCAACCAATAAGTGTAATTCTCTTAAGAACAGACAAGAAGTGCATTATAACGCTACAATATTTCTCTAAACATGACAGGAAAATATATTTCAGTGAGCTTCGTATAGAGTAAGCAAGTTTGCCGACTTCACTGTCAAGTAAAAAAGCCAACATGATTTGGTTGAATAGTAGACAGATAATTGAATCTTGTATTTTCACAGCATAATAAGTCCTAAATAGGTTTCAGTTAATAATATTACAGGGGACATCATCAAGTTGTATAGTAATACTGCGTCTACTCCTGTTATTCGTATCATAGGCTAGAATTATTATGAGGATGATGAAGTATATTATATCTGTTTATAATATAATGTCAGCAGTATTATTAGACAAAAGGATGTGCTGTACTAAGCAAGGTGTATCTGTGGCATATAAATTAGAAAGGTAACAATAGGAGAGTGGAACTACACGGAGTTAAGTGAGAACGGCTGTTAGTAATGAAGGATGAGCGTATAATAATATTCTAATGTACGCATACGTACGTGGTGGAAGGGAGAGCAGGAATTTGGCCACCCTTCCCTCCATTTAAAAATGTCTTACAATAGTAAAATGCCATAATGCCCACACAATAATAGGGATAATAAAACTGTTTTCGATTGTAGAAATTGGATATTAGTAGTTATTACGTAGTCTCACAAGGATTTCAGCTGTAATAATCTAATAACTGGATTGGCTGTACTAGGGAAGAGTGGTCGTCGTCGTCGTCCTCGTCGTCGGTTCTACTAGCTGGGCGAAGAAGAAGAAGAAGAATTCGATGTGTGAGAGTGCCGTATGGGTTCCATTTCAATGGTGCATACCGGTTCGACTGTTTGTGATGTAAAATGATGTGACTGGTCGTTACGTAGTTAGTGGATTGCATAGCTCCACGGAGAGGAGCTCAATGAAAATACCCTAAGCAATGAATAACAATAATTACAAGTAATCAGTTCGATGACCTAGTGGCATGGCATGGCACGGCGTGGCTTGGCTTGCCCTGGCATCGTGTGCTAATCGTAACCTATGCTCACTCTCCTATGCCACTACACACAGACAGGGGATTCTGCGGAATCTGCACACTTGACTTGGTTTATCTTTGCATGTGGCTAGTGAAAATATGCATATAATTATAGCTGACAAAGTTGTAGGCTTAACTGAGGACTAGTCCCTTCTACTATAATTCTATTATATTATTATGCAGATTTATAGCGATGCGATGTAGTATGTGTGTGCTAGTGATACATGGCACTCGATCTGTGCTTTCTAGACGAACTTCTTCCAAACACACATGCAAATATCACAATCAGCCATCAACGAAACTAAAACAAGCAAACACTTACTCAGTTTAGTGGTGCTGGCTCTTTCTGGGAATTCTTGTCAAGACAACTCATTGTCAGCACAAGATATACTACCTGCATAATGTAAGTAGTGAGCAGTCTTATTGTTAGATTTACTACTCTCCCCGCGCATTTGCATACGCCCTTGCCTTATACGAGTTGGAGGACGTTTTATTCCCCAACACTCACTGGATCCAAAGGAATATTACACTCATTTCATTTCTTTCGAGCTACTCACAATTAGCAGCCCTACTCAACTCACATCACACATCTCCCTTTACAATACTCTCATTTCTCTTCTGCCATATTTCATGCACAGGACATTCGATGCCTAGTAATTAGCAGCTCTAGTTTCATCTCCACACAAATCCAAACCCATAAATGCCATTTCAATTTACCTCCTCGTTTAACAACCAAAAATTCATCAGCTTTTATGCCATATTCACATTCTCAATGGACATCCTTTTCAAATGATATCCCAATTTTTAACACACTATTCGATCATTGCATGGACAGAGGGAAACAAAGCAATAAAAACTACTTTTTACGTCATACTTAACAACTACTTTTTATAATCTAAGATATTAGTAGCAGAGGGCCTTTTGGAAATTAAATCAAGTTTTTCTCGATATTTATTGGGCCTGCTGTGTTGTTTTCGAGAAATGTGCTAAAGGGAAAGCCAAAAAGACTTGATTGTTTTAATTTCTGTTTCCTCATACTTAAGTAGCTGGCAAAAGTCTGTGTTCTGTTCGCCCTTTAATTTGAATATATTATGTAAATTTCCTTTAGGTTGCACAACAATCATCTTTTTGAGACATAATATAATAGAGATTCTAGTACTTAAGTGCCGATGTTGAATGCTTCTAGTGCTAAGTCAACTTAATCAATAAAAGGTGAGTATTAAGAAGATTATTGCCTGAGGAAATGTGCATTGTATATAATCCACCATTCTAGCACTAAGTGGCAAAATATTTTTTACAAGAAATCTTTTTCGATAGTACATAGTAAGTGAAAGGCTACTTTTACCTGGCATCAGCCCAGAGCATCCTAGTTAAATACATTCTTATATTTTCAAGCCAATTTTTTGTGCATAAAATTATCAAAGAGCGGCAATAAAAAAACGAATACAGTGAAAACCACGTATAAGGGTAACGCAGATAAGGAATCTCACTTTTCTTTTTGACTCCATTTGGTTAAACTTTACGCACTTTACGTGTTAAAAGATACCTGGCTAAGTACTATATAGGGGAAATTCTTTGTACGGGACAACTATTATCCGGTCCCATTATATCCCTTATATGAGGTTTCGACTGTACAAGATAATCCAATCCGGAAATTAAATATTTGATGTACGAACAGATAATAATTACATTATCTAGGATTTAAGAGGCAAAGGGCGAAAAGAAAGGCAAACGCTGCCTCTTCCTAATTGATAATTGCACGAAACTACAAGAAATTAATTGTAGTATTAAAGTAAAAGGTAGAAGAGCAGGTAGAGTGATTACCTCTTAATTCTCATTTCAATTCCTTTTTTTATTCAGAGCTTGCTGCCGGGCTCTTTTTCTTGCTTTTCCTTCTCCTCATTGCAATAGTTAGCCTAAAAACCAATGACTACTCTCTGCCAATATCATTTCGAAGTCCATATAGTGATTTACTTTATAGCAGGGAAGGATTGTATAGCAATTATTATACCAACATAGAAAGAAGATAATCTTTTTGTTTGACTTCTGGGTTGATATAAAGCAAAAAATGCCCTGCTCAAAAGTGCAATAAGAAAACTGAAGCTATGAGCTCCCCTAGATACAATATAATGGATATCTGAGATATGCGGTAGAAAAAACGGCGAATCGCCGCGTCTTGAGCAAATAGTAACTACTTATTTAAAAGATCAAAAGGTCAACGTTAATAATTGTGTCATTATTCGCCTCTTTATGGCAGCACTCAAATACAATGGAACATAATGGGCTTTTATGATGTGAGTTAATTTCAATGGAGACAAACAAGGAAATGAATCTAGCTCTCTATTAAATGAGAATCTTACAAGCCGTAGCTATGCGCATTTGTAGTCCACTGACAATGAAATAGATAAAGAAATCTAGGATAAATTCCTCCACTCAGTATTTGCTCCAAAAAAGGAATTAGGAATTTTCATAGAGATCTGATTCCTCCAATAAATTAATCACCAAACGTCCGATTACTGTTTTAACACAAGTATTACCTTTTCTAGCCTGAATGCATAAATAATATGTTGAGTGGCAATGGCAATAAATCTCTTCAATTCACATATAACTCATATATGGTATATAGTACTCATATATGTTACTCATAAAATATGGTGATATTGTAAATTGTAATCCTATCACAATAGTCATGTATAAATGCCAATTGTTTACCTATCAATTGATATCGAATAGTATTTTGTATATTTTTCAGGGCTCTTCATCTCAGATAGCGAAAATGATGATAAAATGTTGTAATCTTACCGAGGGGATATGGTTCCGGTTCATTAGTGGTAGTTTGGGTCTTCTACCAAAAGGTCTTTCCAGAGCTTGTCTGCTCAGGGAACTTTCCTCGGCCTCACTCATTACAATCTGACTGGCATGATTGTGATTATGAACATCTTCTGCTGACAACCATCGCCCAGATTCGACAGATGTGTCTCTGTGCCACATACTACCTCTTCTTAGCATTCAACAAGAAAACACTTTGCTTGGTAACTTCACTAGCTAGCGAGAATTCTTTTGGTGGTTGATATCTGTTTGATTATAGGAGGACGCGCGTTGAATACGTAAAAAGTGATTGGGAGGTAGTAAAGCTTTTAGTAAAACTGGAAAGGACTGTTCAAGGTATTTACAAGTCAAGAGATGCACACATTATTGGACAATAAAAGATTCTAATAACGACAAAGAGATGTGATGATGTGATTTGAGGTGGATTGAATGTCAAGTTGTTGTTGTTGGCCAGTGTGTAGGTGTATAGTGATGAGTACCTACACAGAAAATGGGATGATAGCCGTAGTACTCGTCGTTGGTTGGAGTTGTTGGGGAAAGATCAAGTGATGAGTGTCTGGGCAATGGACGAAAATAGCGGATGCAGATTGGAGAGAGGAAAGGACTGAAAGTCAAGTGAGACCTTTCAACTCATCTCGACTCAAACTGGAGCTAAACGTTTAATGTATGTCCATTAGCTTTTTATGTGCATTAAAGGTGAGTGATGCTACAGGAGTGAGTGAGTGGTGAGTGGAGAAGAGGACAGGAGAACCCTTGGCTTCATCCAAGCTCACATAGTGCACTGTACTGTGGGATCACAATAACCAGGTAGCTAAGTATAAATAAAACAGGTAGAAGCAGCTCTCTGTAGTTAGGCAGCTCTGTTATTTCGTGAAGCACTGAGTGAGAGAGTACAAATATATGGCATTATGTACTTAGCGTTAAGTTAGGAAAATATAGAACTGATCTCACAATCAGTGAGCCAATGTGCATTTGAAAAAATCTGCTTCTTCCTTTATTTTACCAAGCACCATACATAATAGTTTTTCTTATTAAACGGTGCAGATTATATAGGATGTTATTTTTATAGTGAATCCCTCTATTTTCTGCTCTATCTTCATCGTAATCGTCTAACTATCATCTGTCTGTCTGTGTAGTAGTAATCGTAGTACGTACTCAGGCTTCTCATCTTACAGCTTCTTATAATATGTATCACATCACATCCATATCCATTTTATCTGCTCTATCCACTTTGGCATCACATCACTCCCCACATCACATCAAATCACTATCAGCATCAACAACATCATCATCTTAGTCACTCAACTTGTCTTGGCTAATCTACGCTACATTAAATTCTATCGTATAGCCTAAATGGAGGCAGGAGCTGATGTTCCTCTGCAAACTTACAAATCTTTCTGTGTTCAGATCTGCAGGTAAGTAAGTGGTCTATCTGTCTGTCTGTCTGTAGTAGCAACTATTCTCTTTCTAGCCTAGAAAGCTAATTGAGTCCTTCTAATTCTATTTATTTTTCTGCATCTTTTATTATCCTTGATTTCATGTTCACGTTCTTGCATTATTACGAGCAACACAAGGAGAGGGATTAGTGCACTTGGCCGTCTTCTGACGAGCAGTATCTCTGCCTCGGCCTAATCAAAAGTAGTACGTACTAGTACTACATGTAGGTTTGTAGATTCTCAGTAGGTACTGTCTGTGTAGCGTAGTAAGTAAGTAAGCGCACAACGATGTAGTCTGCTACAGATTTATACCGTAGTCTCTCAAAGAGAAAGGTAATTATACATTCCTTCCCATGTAATTGTAGAAATTTGCGAATAAATATCCTCTGACGCTTGTAATTTACGATGAGCAGGCCAATATTCCGGGAAATGAAATCACAGAGCGACGAACCGAGTTGCGATTGTTGTTCAGTCTAAATAAATTAGAGAGAAGGTCGAGCACAGATCAGGACTTCAGCTCAGCTATGGCTATGCACTTAGGACAAGGACAGTACAACCTGTTTTGCAAATTTCATTATTAACTATGGGATGTGTGGTGGGGAATGTACTTATGTAGCAAAATCACTCGTTCCTTCGTCGTGGGATCTTCGCACTCGTAAATAGACAATTCTCAGTCAAAGAGACAAGAGAATGGAAATTCTCCTTATTGTGCGCCGAATGAGTTGTTGTGTGAAAGTCAGTCCAATTCTGAAGAAATCACAGTTGGAGAGCCAAACAAATGAAGGAAAAGCAAGTCGGAGCAGTTCGACAGTAACTAACCAAACAAAACAGTCCAGTCCACTCGAATGCAAATCAATATCACTCTCGAACAACTTAAGATTGGTTAGGGCACTAACTCAACTCTCATTTAACCACAACAATCCAATCTAATCGCAGCCTCTCAAAATTAAACTCCCTCCGCTCCAGCTAAAACCCGCCAGGTCCTGTTCCAACAACAAAAATGTGTCCTTTTGGGGTTATGACAGGATTTGTCTTTTAATCTGACGATTTTTGTGTTCTGAGACAAATCTGGACGAAAATGGGTGTCTGTCTTGTATTTATCTTGTAGGTATCTATTTATAGTAGAATGTGTGAAGTGTAAGTATACGGTCGACTAGGTAAATAAGTAAGTTGATGTATAAACTGCAATAAATTATCAAAAATTTTGAAGATGTGAGAGTAGTATGAAAGTCAATGATTGCTAATCAGGTGTAGTGAGTATGTACGTAGCTGCAAGTGGGAAGAGTGGCAGTGGGTAGTGCCAGTCCGAGAAGGGTGGATGTGTGCATGGAAAAGCAAAACAATGAAAAGGAAGAAGAGTCGGAGATTGTTGGAGGAGCTGAAGATAAAGAGAAGATGATCAACGGATGAAAAGTGTAAAAGTGTTGCAAGTATTTAGCTGTTGTGACCAGAGGCTCTTCTCCCAACACACTGCTGGCTTCTTCCCCATTTTATGACACTTTAACCCTATCCACCACACCATTTGCATTCGTTGCATTCTGATCTTTTTGACTTGACTTGGGTTGACTCGACTCGACTTGACTCAGATGATGATACATACGAACAAGTTAAGTTATCTTCTACAGATATTCTCCGGTCATTTCAATACGCTATTGCATATTTTCTATTCCTTAGGCATTCTCTCATCTCTGTGTCCCTATACCATAATATACCTACTACTCCTCTATACTATTATGTACAAACAACATAAATACAAACACACATCCTATCTACTGGCTACAGAAATCCTACCTGTGCAGATTATCGCAATAGGTACTCACTCTACTACTATTACTACTACTACTACTACTACCACTACCAGCAGATACTACTAGTAAATAGTAGTACTACAAATGTACACTTAATCCTCTCTTTGCAAACTATATCTAATAAAATGAGAAGTAGATACATTGTGTGTAGGTATGTATATGTATGTGGATGAGATAGATATTAGCTAGGTATGTCCATTTATTTAGGCTTATTAAATACTGTATACATAATGTATGATATACTTACATGCTGCTGTGGTATGTAACGTGGAAAGGGTCTATGGAGTTATGAGATGGGGATGCAGTGAGTAATAAAGTAGTATTCACTATTCACTATCTCTCGTCCATCCTACTAAAATCAACTCAAGTCCAGTCAAGTCAAACCACTATTGTACCTTTTACAGAGTACCACTAAATATTACGACTTGCCAAACCACAATTTTACTATAGAATGAGATTGCAAAGCAAGTCCTGACAAGAACTGCATCGGTTTACCTTGCCTCTATGGCCTTCCTTATCGATTCCGACTGCATTTAAGTAATACATTAAAATATACTAATCCAGAGTTAACTTTTCCTACACTCATCAAACTGCTTTACATAGAGATTTTCTCTAGTGAGTGATCCACCATTCTGAGCATTGCGATGCGGCTACTTACATTCAACTACAATGCAAGCCAGAGCAAGACAAATCCAAAGAGCTCCTAACAAACTTAGAGTTAACCTTTAAAAACCACCACAATTCCAACAAAAGTCAGTGGACAAGGAGTGAATGGCTACAACTGCCTTTTATTGTGCCTGTTTAGCTCCATTGTTAATGTTTAGTAGGAGGGAGGCAGATTTCAGATCTGTGATCTCATCTTCATCGTGTGGCATGGCATGGCATTCTATGGCAGTGCAATGCAAATGTGTACATTACGTAGGATATATTAGTGTGCACAGCTGTGCTGGCTACTAAACTGCATTACTACGTCCATTTAGCAGTATTTGTATTACACCAGATTCTGCTATCGCATTTTTCTCTGCAAAAAAATTAAGTAGAAGAATGGTTGCATAGCATACCACTGCTAACCTGTAAATCAGAAAAAGTGCCGTGCATCATGTCAAGAGAGTAAGACTTGAATAAATGCATCTTGCACTTCTTGTCATTTACCCCTACAGCCACAACATTACTACACATCTTTTAGCATTTAGTCAACATGATCAAATGTATATTTATATGTCCCTACTTATCTAATTCATTCAATATTCTCAATGGCATTGCATACATTATAAATCCCTTTTTATCTCCTATAGATGACATAAATTCCTTACTATCTCAACTTACCCCCATTACAGACTCATGGTTAATAAACCACAAGAGCCCAGTACAGCACATACCTACGTTACCTTTGCCTACCTACATATATACTCTCCTCAAATCCACTGTCCTCACTCACAATGAGACAAGCAACAAGGTGGATGGGCATGCATATTTTAAAAAGTGCACAGTTAGACACTAGAAGAAGAAAAGGCATACCCTCCATCCATCCAACTATGCATTCTTCTTCCCCATAAAGCTATAGGGCAATGAAAAACTAACTTGGTCCGGTCAGGCTGTTTATCTTACTTTTACCACTAACGGGGTCATCTTTAATGCTAGCACATATCCCCTTATACATAAATACCGTCTTCTTCTTCTTCTTCTATGCAATGGAATACATTCCTAGCCCTACAATACTAGACGCAGTGTAAATTGCAAAAATTTAATACGATGATGGCATCAGGTTTATACTAGCTAAGTAACTAACTAACCACTACACTCTTATATACACTGCAAAACTACAAATACATAACCTATGCCCTGCACACATAACATCTTTATTGTTTCTCTCAGGGTATATATCACTTGCAACAGTTCTATCTGTGACTGCAAAAGCATGTTCAACAATTTTATGCATCCGTGTAGGCAAAATAGGTAACCTAGCTCCATTAGTACATTTATCTATAACATTTTTACACTTAGGCCATTTTACCATTCCTTCTTACAAATCATCTGACACATTTTAAGATAAAATATTTTACTACTCCCAAACACCAAAATCCTGAATATGAGCGCCTCTTAAAACTATTTAGCCATAATTTAGTTAATAGTTTTGGCAAAAACAATTTTCCATCATAAAAATAAACTCGACACTAAATTCAATGGATACGTATAGTCAAAACTTTATTCCTCGAACGAATAGAATGCATCAGAGTCGGAAGAGATTTTCTCATGGGGTAGTTTTGTCGGGAATGAATCAACTTGACTGCACACGGGTAATTTCTACCAGCCATCTTGTGACAAAGTTCTAAATCTGTTTTCCATGCACGAAAACAGGCAAAGAAGTTCCGATGTTATGTTTAGCGTCCTTCCTTCTTTGCGACAGAAGATCAGTGAAAGCCCGTCTCACCTTTCTCCCTTTTGTACAAGTGTACGTAAACCGTAGATTTTAGCCTTAGTGTAAGTGCAAAGCTATTTAAATACTTGCCACTAATTATATCACCGATGTAACCAAAGACTTTGAAAATTAAATATAGAAGAAACCAGTTGTTACGAGTTCATTGTGTGCAATAAATTTAATCTAAAATTGCTTTGTGATCTGTTTTGTCGACAATAATTTCTTTTGTGCACACAACAAAGTATTAAAGTGACGTCCACTAACTTGTTGCTACTGTTAAAATATTTGATTGAAAAGATAATCTGTCAAAGATGAGGAAAAAGTCTGCGTCACGTAATTAGAATGTTGTAAATGACTTTTACATGTACAAAATATCCCAAAAAACCAACAAGACTTTTTTACTGCGATAGCTATGAGATCAAGATTGATTATTATCAGCATTTGTTGTAAATTTTTGTAGGGGATTTTAATGGATTCGATAAAAATGCAGTACTTGTTTTGTTTGCTGACATGCAGAACAATTAAAGGACTACATAGTAACTATTCCGCAGTGTTACTTGAACAATCAATTAAGTTTAACACTGATCAATAATAGACGTATCATATGCAGATACAATAGTAAGCGAATATATGCGGACAAATATAATATACTTTGAAATAGTCAATAAGTATTATTAAGTATAAGTAGCCAGAATTTGCATCAATTATTTACTTAGCCTACCTAGTGATGATGTAGGAAGAATGTAATTGGAATTCTTTTTGTTTAATTTGCGCCTATATAAGTAGAAATACTGTATCGAGCACTTATTTGACAGTACATTAGCATAGATGTGTATGAACTATGACGGAGAATTGGAAAACGTTTTTATATGTATGTATGACAGTTGGTATTTTTATCAGAGTAACCTTTTACGAGGAGCTACACAACATTTTTGTGATTTTACGACTTTCTTTGAGTGGACTGAGCATATGATTATCTGGTACGAAAGAGAATCATGTAGTGTTATTCGCTCACACTCTATTACTTTAATCAATCTAAGAGGACTACGTATGTATGTGTGGATAATAATAAGAAATGGAAGGCGAGAAAGAAAGTTGTTTGCAAGGCTCTATCTTTTCTTAATGGGGCAATCACCTGTCGCTAACTCAAGTCTTAAAGAATTAAGTGTAAATCTCAAATCAGATTGTGCTAATAAAATGAAGACTGACGCCACAAAGACAGACACTGCTCTGCCGTCTCTTCTGAAGGCATGCATGCCACAACACAACAGCCTCATCATCGGGCAAACAAAACAGAAAGCTAAGACCATGTAAAAGACGCATTTATTTGCTGCATTTATTGACTATGGTACATATCCATTATTATGGATTGGAAATAAGTGTAATCTAAATGCGAAAACAGTCGCATACGTATGCCAAATCAACTTTTGCACGTACTGTCCATAATATATTAAGTAGCAACAACAGTCAATAACAGATCAACACACAGAGACTGGCTGTACAGATGAGATTTGCAATTTTCTGCTGCGTATTAGCAGATGTGGTTCATCTTGGCCATACTTGTGTAATACATCTCCTCTATAATATTCTAGAGATGCTATGTATGCTACCTATTCAAGGCACAGATTCTAGTTAGGGACTTGAGTCAAGCTTGACACAATTTGAGGGGAATGAAAACAACAAGGATAACGGAACTTCCGTGTCCATAGTGTCCAAGTGTCTCACTTTTTACAGCAATAATCTGTGAAGCGAGTACCTAAGTAAACCTCTCTAGGTAAAGTAGATGCAGGATGCAAAATAAATACATAGATACATACAAGTTGATTTATATTATACCGGTCGGTAACTTACTGCACGATACGTCATCTGTGTATCTACTCTGTGCCTGCATGTCCGTAGTACTGGCCAACTAGCACCAACAACCTTTGTACTGTTTCTGCTACACAGGTAAAGTTTCTTTGTGCAGAGTGAAACCCACGCCACGACTTGACTTCGAATTTCAATGTACTCCTTGTGCTCTCAAATCAAACACAAGACAATATCCGTGATTATCACAACGAAACGACAGCCATTCAAATCATTTTGTTCCACTAATAAAACGAGAAATGGATAAAGAATCTTCTCTTAGGTATAATATATGAAAGTCTCTTTCGAAAATCCCCAAAACTTGAACTGCATCACTGTACAGTACATGTACAATGAAATGAAGCAGAGATGTACGTAAGTAGTTAGTGGTAGGACTGAAGAATTTCTTTCATCTCTGTTTATATCTATGCATTGCTACAGATGATATATTTACCTGTTTGGAAAATGGAAGGCAGTGGAGAGAATCCCTTTTGCTGGGAGTGAAGTGAAGTATTAAAATGAAGTAAGTTAAAGGCTCACGTCACACTCACACGTTTCAACAAGAGCATTGCATTGGAATTGGAAGCCAGTTTGAAAACAAAACAAAACCGTACATGTGTATCAGAAGAGATGAGCCAAAGAGTCGTCGTGCTGAGTTGAGAGCATAAGTAATTCAGCCCAACATAACGTGAGCCAACACAAGGCCATGCCAAGTCATGGTGACCCTGACCTTATAAATCTCTCTTTCTTTATTCTTTTTTCTCCTCTTTCCCCTACTATCATACGCACACGTTATTACTATTTCTCTCCTATTACTCATCTCACACAACTCGCCTAAATAGCTAGCTACTCATTATTTTGCCAATTGTTAATTGCAAAATGACATTAAGCAATCAAACAGTCAAAGGATAATCTATTGCAACAACTTTTGACATTTTATTCATTGCTATGAGAAAAAGTCATGCTGATGAGACGACACTCAACTCCCTTCACGCCGTGGCTGTGGCTCTATGTGTGCACATTTTGAAGTTCATATATCCAACAGGATGTGCAGCGAACTCACTACGCGTCCGCGTATGTATGTATATACCGGATTGTGGATTATTCCTATTATGTTCTGCTGTTTATCTCAACACATCTAACTAGTAACATCATGAATTAATTAATTCACCGCTGCCAATTTTTTTATCACTGTTATCCATCTAAAACTTGAAATCATTCCTATCGCCTCAATGTATGGAGGCGATAGGAATGATTGTGTCTTCGAATTGTGTCTTTTTAAATAATTCCGTGATAAGTAGCTTTAGAAAAGATACTACAGTGTTATTCAGAAACATGGACTCATATGGAAATACACGTATTACAAATTTTGACGAAATCCATGCAAAAGGACACGCTTTAAAGTGTATATCCCATGATAATGTAAAGACAT